>CAWUFW010018476.1:0-220134 GCA_963921515.1 Calotriton arnoldi | reverse complement strand
ACCACCACTACCACCCTTAGCCAGGGGGCAGGATGCCCACCACTACTACCACCCTCACCCAGGGGGGCAGGATGCCCACCACTACTACCACCCTTAGCCAGGGGGCTGGATGCCTACCACTACTGCCACCCTTAGCCAGGGGGCAGGATGCCTACCACTACTACCACCCTCACCCAGGGGGGCAGGATGCCCACCACTACTACCACCCTCACCCAGGGGGGCAGGATGCCCACCACTACTACCACCCTTAGCCAGGGGGCAGGATGCCCACCACTACTACCACCCTCACCCAGGGGGGCAGGATGCCCACCACTACTACCACCCTCACCCAGGGGGCAGGATGCCCACCACTACTACCACCCTTAGCCAGGGGGCAGGATGCCCACCACTGCTACCACCCTCACCCAGGGGGGCAGGATGCCCACCACTACTACCACCCTTAGCCAGGGGGCAGGATGCCTACCACTACTACCACCCTTAGCCAGGGGGCAGGATGCCCACCACTACTACCACCCTCACCCAGGGGGGCAGGATGCCCACCACTACTACCACCCTCACCCAGGGGGGCAGGATGCCCACCACTACTACCACCCTTAGCCAGGGGGCAGGATGCCCACCACTACTACCACCCTCACCCAGGGGGGCAGGATGCCCACCACTACTACCACCCTCACCCAGGGGGGCAGGATGCCCACCACTACTACCACCCTTAGCCAGGGGGCAGGATGCCCACCACTACTACCACCCTCACCCAGGGGGGCAGGATGCCCACCACTACTACCACCCTTAGCCAGGGGGCTGGATGCCTACCACTACTACCACCCTTAGCCAGGGGGCAGGATGCCCACCACTACTACCACCCTCACCCAGGGGGCAGGATGCCCACCACTACTACCACCCTTAGCCAGGGGGCAGGATGCCCACCACTACTACCACCCTTAGCCAGGGGGCTGGATGCCTACCACTACTACCACCCTTAGCCAGGGGGGCAGGATGCCTACCACTACTACCACCCTCACCCAGGGGGGCAGGATGCCCACCACTACTACCACCCTTAGCCAGGGGGCAGGAAGCCTACCACTACTACCACCCTTAGCCAGGGGGCTGGATGCCTACCACTACTACCACCCCCACTCATAGGATGGACAATGCATGACACAACAAGCACACCACAACCTAGGGAATGCAAGATTAAGACATCCCCCCACCACCATGACAAGCGTGTGAGCAGGCTGTGTCAAATGCCTACAACACCGAACATGACATTGAACATACAATGTGACCCCCTAGCACATGTGCCACACATATATGTGTGTGGCACCCACAATACTAAGCAGCCCATGACCATTGTGGCAATGGGGCCTAAACCCCCATCATCACAGTGACCAAAAGGCAAGTGTGGGGTCCATAGCTGAAGCACATTTTGACCATTGTGGCAATGGGGTCTAAACCCCCATCATCACAGTGACCAAAAGGCAAGTGTGGGGTCCATAGCTGAAGCACATTTTGACCATTGTGGCAATGGGGTCTAAACCCCCATCATCACAGTGACCAAAAGGCAAGTGTGGGGTCCATAGCTGAAGCACATTTTGACCATTGTGGCAATGGGGTCTAAACCCCCATCATCACAGTGACCAAAAGGTAAGTGTGGGGTCCATAGCTGAAGCACATTTTGACCATTGTGGCAATGGGGTCTAAACCCCCATCATCACAGTGACCAAAAGGTAAGTGTGGGGTCCATAGCTGAAGCACATTTTGACCATTGTGGCAATGGGGTCTACACCCTCATCATCACAGTGACCAAAAGGTAATTGTTAACAAAGAAAGAGCTGCAACTGCCAAACTGCATGGATCATTCCTGGTCACAGAACCAAAAACTCATCTGTGGCAAAGTAGTGTATGTGTCCCATTGCAACATAAATTGGGGGAGCCAAATACTGCAGTGCAAATGAAACATTCCTTTGGCCATGTGCAGACAAACAACACCCATGGGGGCTGAGACCGTCAACAGTCATCAATGACACAATGACAGAAGTGACCATCAGAATGCAGAACCACATATTTGCACCAATGGGCACACAAATGCAGATACCCTGTGGAGACAGCAGATGTGAGGTGAACAGATACCATACCATGGCAGCAATGGGACACACAAACCATGATCACTGTGCTGACCGATGACCTAGGAGTCCCAGGGACAGCAGGGGAAACACACCAAACAACATACAGCCAATGGCACACCCAAGATATGCCAATGCAGTGGTGCAGATGCACAAACACAAACAGGCAGACCAACACTGTCATCATACACAGCAGGTGAGGGGTGGGGGTGCCAGTGTCCCCAGGCAACAACACAACACATGAGGAGAGCTGAATACCAATCATACAGATGTGCATACACTGCCACACTAAGCTAACTCATGGATCCAAATCCCCTATGTGGGCAAGCAGGCATTGACAGGTGAGAGGGAGCACAAAACACACATGTCACACAGGCACGTAGGAACAACAACTGACACAGCAAGTCACAGACACACCACAGCACCACCCCCAGGGCCCCCACAATGTGGTGACCCTGGGCTGAAGAAAAATACCACTGTGATGACAAAGCTAAATGTCGTTCACA
This sequence comes from Calotriton arnoldi, assembly GCA_963921515.1. NCBI lineage: Eukaryota > Metazoa > Chordata > Amphibia > Caudata > Salamandridae > Calotriton > Calotriton arnoldi. The sequence continues at coordinate 217,508 of CAWUFW010018476.1, read as the reverse complement.
CTGTGAACCACAGTCAGGTGTCCTGAGCAACTAACTACCATCACACCTACACAAGCACAAATCAATCAGCATGGCCAGTAAGCCAAGGCCAACATGGAGGCAGGGGACTAGCCGGGCAACAACTCTCATCTGCACACACTCAACACCACACCCCTCGACCTCCAACAATGTGCAGCAGTGAAGTACACATGCACTGGTGACATTGCACATGCACCCATGACTATTCCAGGGTGGTGGGTGGGAACCAAGGTGTAGAAACACATCACACATGGACACTCAACAAGACTCCTGAATGTCTGACACACTGCACACTACTCTGTACATGGACATGACGGCAATACCACACCGACCAATGGGATCCCAGCCACAGTCACACACCAATGAAGAAGCCAAGGTCACCCACAAAGAACACACATAGACAACAACCAACATTGCAGCCCGGACCCTAAGGAGTGCCAGCAGTCACACACACAACGTGTCACAATCACTGAAAGATAACACAAACTGGAAATCACATGACAGGGGCAAACAACAAGTGCCAAAGGGAAACCTGACTGTGACCCATCTGCGTCAGCACACAAACTCTGCCCTGACAGCAAACACACCTATGGGTGACACCCTGATGACCAGTAATGTGCCATGCACCCACATCACAGAGAACACAGGGAGAAGACTTTGGGGGAACATAGCTCAAGTCAGCAAGCATCACAAACAGGTACAACACTAGGGATCACAGCATGCGCAGATGAGATGGAAGTGAACACACAGACATGCACATACAACACACACCTTGGGCGCAGGCAATGTCACACGTGTACACACTGCCATGAGGGGACTCCACTCCTGTGTGAGGAAAGCTGTGCCATATGTTGCCTCAGTAGGGCCCCATCATGTCAGCTGAGCACTTGGTCACACAATCAACAATTAGCACCAAATGAGGGCTCCCATCACATCAGCCTGGTCATGGATGTGCCAACGGAATCATCAGCACAGATCCAACACACTTGTATAGCAATGTTGCACTGACTACACGGATGAGTCCCTCCCCATTGATGCCCAAACCTGCATGTCCACTGGAGATGGCAACACGGTCAGGGAAGTAGACAAATGCAACGATGGCAGGCACAACAGATGTGCAGGGGTGGAAGCCACAGATATGAAATTGCCAATGTAAGTAGGAAACCCATTGCCAAATACTGAACACATGACACCCTCAGATGCTGCTATTGATGACATGGATACACCACATGATAGGACACATTCCCCCTGGACCACATGGGTTCCTGCACAGTAACACTTCATAATCATGAGACCAGATATCACCATCACTGCAGCAAGGGCATGGTTAGCTGCACCAACAACATGTACATCTGAAGCATGAGCACTAGAGAAAAGAAAGTTGCTTTATTCAGCATATGTGTTGAGGCCAAACGAAGTCCTGAAAAAAGAGCAAAGGCCAATGGCCAGTCCATTGTCAAAGTTCAAACAGGGTGACACTGGCAGATGTCACCCTACGCATGCCTGCACAATACCAGGGACAATCCACTAGGAGGGGCAACCGGGGGGCAGGCCAGGCACCGCAGGGACAGGATCAGGGCTCACCAGGGGGAGTCAGGGAAGGGGTGGTGGGTGCAGGAGAGCCACTGACAACTGCAGTGGAGGTGTCTGACATGGTGTGTGCCGGCACAACTGGGGGGCATGACACAGATGTCGTGGGTGCCGGCACAACTGCAGTGGACCCTGCAGATGGGGTGGACAGGTCCGCCACTGCAGTGCCCAAGTCAGACAGGGCGGTAGTGGACTCCACTGCAGTGCCTACCTCCAGGGGAGGAGAATGGGGAACAGGCAAGGTGGGTTGGACAGAGGGGGGACACCCTCACCACATCAGTGGCACAGACAAGCGCAGCGGGGGTGTGGTGCTGGGAGAGCAAGTGGCAGGGGAGAAGGCCGGAGCATCTTGGGGATGGTATATCTGTGGGTGGGGGAACCTGGGGCAGGGTGTGGTGGGGGCACCTGTGCAGTGGGGGCCTGAGGGATGGAGGACGGAGACCTTGTGCCTGAGCTGCAGGGTGGTGGCGGGGTCTTGCTCTTAGCACTCCGGGGGGACTTGCGGGTGGGGGCCTCAGTCCGTCTGCGCCTGGGGGAGGGTGTCCGGGGGCGAGGGGCACTCTGCTCCGTGTGGGTGGGCTTCCTCTTCCCCCGGGATGCTGGAGCAGCTTCATCGGTGGGGAAGAGGCCGAGGTCACAGAGGAAGAGCTGCTGTGACTTTGGGGTTGCAGGTGAGGCAAGGGAGGGTGCTTTGGAGGGAGAGGGAACTGAGGACTGCGCAGTGCATGTGGATGCGTGTGTGTGTTCCAGGGCCCCATCCCCTGTGAGTCTGGCTTCAGTCCCCTGAATGTGCGTGCGTGTGCGTTTTGTCATTGGCGTGTGTGTCAGTGTGCTGGATGTGTGTGTGCTGGTGTGTGCCTGTGCCAGTGTGTGTGTGCCTGGGATGGGTAAGGTGCTGGGGAGTGTGGATGGAGCAGAGGCAGGAGGGGTGAGGGACCGTTTGAGGAGGGACACTGCTGCCGTCAGGGAGGAGTCCATGGACCTATTGCCCCTCTGTAGGTCAGACATGCCCGATGAGATGCCCTCCATGAACGACACCAGCTGAGTCAACAGCGCGGTGTGCGCATGGAGGACACTCAGCATGGCTGTCTGCCCTACATGGAGCTGGCGAAGGAGGTACACAGACTCCTCACTCAGGGCAGCAGGGGACACAGGGGCAGGGGTGCGGTGCCTGGCCCAAAGGAGACACGCTCCCGGACATGGGAGCCTCCACGGACCTGGGGAATGGGAGCCGATGGGAGGGCGGTGGTGGTGCTGGTGGTGGCGGGGACAGCAACACTAGCTGGGGTGTGGTGGCTGCTGACACCCGCCTCCACAAGGGAGTCATCCTCCGAGTTGCTCTGGTCCTCAGCTGAGGTGGATGCTGCTGAGGACTCCTCGGTGTGGCTCCCCTCGCCCTCCGTGCCACTGGGTCCCTCCGACCACTCCTCGGCTGCTGACCCAGTCTGGCTCTCCGGCTCCTCCTGGTCCGTGGAGCTGTCCCCTTCCGTGGCCGTGGATGTATCTGCAAACAATGGGGAAACAGACAGACATCAGTCACCTGCACCAAACGCACACACCACTGTGAGCACAGCACATTACAGAGCAAGCCCTGGCATCATTAGTTGTACATTGCTAAAAGTGCCCTAATTGAACAGGAGAAGTCAATTGTCAGTCTGATGCCAAGCATGGCACTCACATCCCACATGGCCTTGCACCCATCTGTCTGGTGTCTGTTGGATTGCAACACCCCAGTGTTGACACATGCACCAAGTACACAGTAGTTGGACAGTGCAGAGGACACGGTGTGGACACATCACAGCTCTTGCCACTGAGTCAGTACAGGTTTACGGATGTAAGGGATGCCCAGAGTCAAATAGGAAATGCATGTGATGCATACCAGCGACAGACACCATGATGCACCCATGTCCTGATAGCCAGCGCCACTATGGTGTGCATGTAGCACATGTCACTCCCCTGCAGGATCACCAATCAGTAGACACATGCCATGGCGGAGGCATGACTGCAAAGTCATACATCACTGTCTCAGTGATGTATGACTTTGCAGCCAGACTAACAACACTCTGCACTGTGTCACAATAGTAGGTCATGGGGAATGCAAGTCCTGGAGCTGCACAAGTGCACATGTACATCCCCCCACAACACATCCTCTTAACCCTCATCTGTCCAGGTCATACCTATTGGACATATGGGAGACCTGTGACACTACCCTCTGAACCTGAGCCCCTCACACTCTGCTGTGCATGGGGAACAGCTGCCTGAACTTCACATTTACATGCCCCAGTCTGCATGGGCAGCTGATCAGACACCTATGTGTCACACAAGTATCGTCTCCTATGGTCACATCTCCAGTGGCATGCTGAGCCCCTACCAAGAAACTCCACAGCAGTCCTGGCGACTAATCCACAGCACACTGACACAGAGGCAGACACCTGAGGGGTCAAATCACTGTGCACAATGTGTCCTCTGATACACGGGAGTGGGAGTACAGAGTGTATTGTATGGCCTGGAGTAGGCATGACTGTCCAGCCCCACATGAATGAGGGATGAGCCCTGGACTGTAGGCAGCTGGCTAAGTATGTGTGACACACGTCATATACATACTCCTGGGGCCCAAACATTGTTCCCACCCGCAGCATGGGTGTGTGCCAGGTACCCCAGCCACATGTGGTGGATCAGCTCAGCAATTGGACCACAGATCAAAGTAACACGCTGAATACATGTCAGAATACAGGCATTGTGTAAGCAATGGACCCACCCATGATGCCCACCACAGAGTCAGGGAAACAGATGCTGTCTCCCACCTTGAGTCAAGCAAACTGCAAGGACACAGTCCTAAGTGACAGAATTCCCTGCATGTAAGGGCCACACCTGGGTATCAGATGAGGAGTGGGCAGTGCACAATAGAGGGACATGGCTCCTGGACAACATGACTGCTGTACTGTGGCAGTTCAACCTGGCCCGAGGAGGGCACATAACATGTTAGACAGAGTACACAGTGCAGTCTTTGACTCACCCCCTCCTTGCTGCTCTCTGGCCTTCAGCTGCCCATCCAGGTCTGGAAAGACCACCGCCAGGATCCTGAGCATGTGGGGGGTCAGGGTCCGTGTTCCGCCCCTCCTGCGAGGAGGCGACAGCTTCAGCTGGACCCGTGCAATCCTCCGGGTCCAGCCCCGAAGGTCCTGCCACCTCTTTTGGCAGTTGCGGATCCGGCGCTTGTAGACCCCCACGGACCGGACAGCCCGGACGATGTCCTTCCAGATCTCATGCTTCCGATGGGCAGAAGCCTGTCAGGATGACAAAGTGATAAGGCCATTACTACACATGCAACATATCCGTGCATGACACAGTTGCATATACATGTCGCAATCACAGGGGCACATGGTGTACCCAGGCAGTGCACGGCTGCCCATGGACAGTTTTCCAGAAGTCACTACATGGTATCATAGCATGGGGAGTAAAACCCTGTTCAGAAGCACTGTCACTGCACCATACCTGTCCAGTGCAAGTCACTACACACTATGGGGGGTGACAACTACTCAGTGAGCCTGCTAGCCAGTGGTGTGCTGACTCTCAGCCTTGCTAGTCAGACAAAATGCACATTCAGAAAGGCAGTGCACAGAACACTCACCTGCTCCCCTGGTGTCCCATACAGCTTGCTGTACTGTGGAAGTAGGCTGTCCAGCAGGGCCTGGTTCTCTTCAAGGCTGAAGGCTGGGGCTCTCTCCACAGTACGTGCCATTGCAGGGTCCAGAGGGGCAGAGACAGCAGCAGTGCAGTGGCAGATGTCGTCCTGGAGCATGTAGTGCAGGCAAGTGGGCTCTCAGGGGAACATGCAGCAATATATATGTGCTGGAGAGGCAGATACTGTCCCTTGTGTCCAAAGTGATAGGTCCAAGTCGTTTGCATCTTCTGAATCTGGCCAATCCATGGAATAGCAGCACCAAAACACGCCCACAGCATCCTTCAAAATTTCAACTTCATGACATACATGATTTTGCAACATTGTTGTGGGTGACCAACTGATTTTCCAGCAACCGACTCGTTCGAATATTCGAAACGCGTCCGTTGCCAGGCAAGCCCATTGTCAATGGGTGCGCACCGATCGGTCCATTGAGGTACAACGCGCACAGGGGTACAACGCGTACCCGCACACATTGAATGCAATGGGCCGGCCGGAGGCACCGATCGGTCCATTGCAGTACAACGCGCACAGGGGTACAACGCGTACCCGCACACATTGAATGCAATGGGCCGGCCGGAGGCACCGATCGGTCCATTGCAGTACAACGCGCACAGGGGTACAACGCGTACCCGCACACATTGAATGCAATGGGCCGGCCGGAGGCACCGATCGGTCCATTGCAGTACAACGCGCACAGGGGTACAACGCGTACCCGCACACATTGAATGCAATGGGCCGGCCGGAGGCACCGATCGGTCCATTGCTGTTCAGCGCGCACAGGGGTACAACGCGTGCCCGCACACATTGAATGCAATGGGCCGGCCGGAGGCACCGATCGGTCCATTGCAGTACAACGCGCACAGGGGTACAACGCGTACCCGCACACATTGAATGCAATGGGCCGGCCGGAGGCACCGATCGGTCCATTGCAGTACAACGCGCACAGGGGTACAACGCGTACCCGCACACATTGAAAGCAATGGGCCGGCCGGAGGCACCGATCGGTCCATTGCTGTTCAACGCATCACTGTACATGTGACTGGCATATGTCAGCATGCCTGTCTCAGATGGACATATGCCAGCCACAGATAGCTCCCAGGGAGTGAGGGGCACACCTACATCACGACAGCCTGTCCAAACCTTATCATAAGGCATGTAAGGCTGCATTTCCTATTGTGTGTATGTTGGTGTACATATTGTCCTGTGGGTGTCACCTGTGGGCAGCCACCCCCAGGCTGTGCACGTGTTAATGGGGACAGGATCCTGGGTGTTACGTGTACGTGACCACTGTGATGTGCAACTGTTCATATCTGTGCATGTGCCATGGTCACATTTCACAGTGGTGTTTGTGTATGTCATGTCACATACCCCGTGAGTCCCATGTGGGACGGTATGTTTGAGCCAGGGTGTCCCAGTGGCACAATAGTGATGGCCCTCCACAGTCTTTGTGCATGTAGTGTTTACAATGTCTCTGATTTCATGTGCACAATGGGAGACAGTCTCCACATCCACGTTGTGTGTGCATGGACTCTGATGTTGTGCGTGTGTGTCACAGACGTCCATGGCTCTCCTGCCATGGCAAGTGTGGCCACTACCTGTGGGGGTCATGTTTGTTTTGTTGTGGTGTACACATGATACTCCAGGTGATGCCAGTGTCCATGTGGCATTACAGGGTCCCTGGGAATGTGCCTGTCGTTGAGCTGTGGTGCCTGGGGCACATCTGTCCTCACATGTCACTGGGGGGTGACTGTGACACAGCATCATGATATCCAATGGGCCAACCTGGGACAAATTGATGCCACCTGTAGGACCGTGTTGACAGATGTTGGCCATGTATGTACCATACATGTCGTTCCAGTACTGCACACTTCATGTAGTTGTGCCTCATGATGATGTATGTTGGGATCTTGAGTGTGTTCAATGCCGCATATGTGGGGTGACTGACGATCTTGCTTACTTCTCCTCTGCACTGCAGGGCTCCTGCTGTCCATCGGCCATTCCCAGACCTGGCAACGATGGTGGAACGGGACAGCATCCGGCGGTACCGCTTCACCAGGCAGCTGATTGAGGATTTGGCAGTGCAGTTGTCCCCACATTTGCAGCCTGGCCGGCCGTATCCTACAGCGCTGACCCCCAAGGTGAAGGTGATGGCAGCCCTACACTTCTTTGCCACCGGTACCTTCCAACATACTGTGGCGTCTGCTGGTGGGATGTCACAGACCATGTTCAGCCGTGTGCTCCGCGATTTCTTGGCGGCAATGTTGCTCTTCCTGAACCGGTACATCTATTTCCCTAGACTGCGACGACTCACTGACGTGAAGAGTGACTTTTATGCCCTGGGGAGGATGCCGCATGTCATTGGCTCCATTGATGGGACACATGTGGCTTTGGTACCACCACAGGCCCAGGAGCAGGCCTACAGGAACCGCAAGCACTACCACTCGGTCAATGCACTGGTGGTGTGTCTTGCAGACATGACCATCACACACGTGTGTGCCCGTTTCCCTGGTTCAGCACACGATGCCTTTGTGATGAGGAGTAGTCGCATCCCCAGGTTGATGGCACAGATGCAGAACCAGCGTGCCTGGCTTGTCGGTGTGTACTGACTTTGTGCCATTGTGTGTGATCTGATCTGTAGTATTCCGCCCACTTTTCCAAGTCAGCTGATGTGCACTTGTCTGTCCGTAGGTGACTCGGGATACCCCAACATGCCGTGGTTGCTGACACCCCTCAGGAACCCTGTGACACCTGCCCAGATGCGCTACAATGAGGCACATGGTCGGACCAGGAGAGTGATTGAGCGGACCTTTGGTCTCCTGAAGAGCCGCTTCCGCTGCCTGGACAAGACCGGAGGGTCCCTCCCATATGCCCCTGCGAAAGTGTGCAAGATTATCATCGTCTGCTGCATGCTCCACAACCTGGCAGTGCGGAAGGAGTTGCCTCTCATCCAGGATGACGATGACCAACATCCGCCACCTGTGGAGGATCCTGGCCTGGAACACGATGCCAGTGACGATGATGATGATGATGGTGATGGTGATGTCCGCACACAGCTCATCACCAACTTCTTTAGCTGAATGTGAGTATCCTGAGGTGTCATGTCAATGATGTGAGTTGGCATGATGTGTGGGTGGTGCTCTGGTGCTGTTGGAGTGTGTCCATGGGCTACTTGACTGGATGTGTGTTGCGATGTGTGCTTACAGGTGGGCTGTACTCCCCAACAGTGTTCACATGCTAACTTGGTTCTGGGTGGGTATCTTGTAACATGTATTGTGCATGAGTTTTGCTGTTCTGTCCTGTACTCCATTGCTTTTGACTGTGTGTCATTTCTGTCCTTCACAGGGTACTTTCAGATTCGTTTGGTCAACTGTGTCCACCGACAACGTGATTGCACATCCAGGCTGGTAGCTGTTGTGTCCCTACAGGTGATGTGCGCCACACCCATGGACTTCCTTCTGTCTACAGTTGTTGACTGTGTGCCCGCTACCAGGTGGGGTTACCTTGCATCTGTAGTGGTTACGGCATGTTGCTACTGTGTAATAAACCTGTGCTTCACTTAGTGATGTGCGTTGTCTGTGGTCACACATTTGACTGCCATTTGCTTACTGCACCTGTGGGCTACTTGACTACAACTGGGAATGGGTGTGGTGTCTGTGCATTGCACCGTCTTCCCTGGCAACATCAGTGTAGGCAATGAGTCAGATGGCCTAGGTGTGTATGTGTTGTGTAGCCCTGGTGGTGTGTCTCCCTCATATGTGTCACGTTGCCTGTACTCACATGCCTGTGTTGTCCTTGCTGTTGCAGTTCGCATACACAGTGTAATTTTGTTGTTCATCATCCCCATAACAGCACCCACGTTGGAATCACGACAGAGGCAAGTATGGTGTATTATTGTGTTTATTGTGATACATCTGTGATAATAGTGCATAGGATGGATTGTGCTGTACATGAATCTTGCAATCCCAAGTTCCTAGATGAATAGAAAGTCCAGGTAGACAGGATCCCCAGTATCGGGGCCACAGTTGTCTGACACATTGTTCCAACTTGTACTCCCCATGCAATGTGTGGGAGTAGTGTTGCCATCAACAGGGTGAACAGTCTGTGCACAAAGGCGAAAATCCAGAACAGGTTCAGGCTTCCTGGGAGTTGCGCTTGGCCATCAGCCTCTCACTTTCCCCTCCTCGGACGACCCCTCTTCTTGGGGGGGGGCCCTCAAGTGCAGGCTGCTGCGGTGCAGGGGACTCTCCGCCAGAGTCCTCCTCCCTCCCTGTGGCAGTTGCAGTTTGTTCGGTACCAGATGTTGTTGGCACACAGGGAGGTGTGGACTGGTTGCTGTTCATCTGGCGGAGGCATTGTAAAATGTCCCTGTGCACCGCCGTCATCTCATGTAGTACATCCCACTTGGACTCCACGCGGGTCATGTGGGAGTCCACACGTGACATGTGGGAGTCCACACGTGACATGTGTGACTCCACATGGGACATGTGGGAGTCCAAGCGGGCATGATGGGCAGCCTGCTGCTGTTTGATGTCTCTGAGGAGCCCCACTACCTGGCTGAGCTCTCCGGTGCTGGACTGGTACGCATCAGCTATGCGTACCAGTTGTGGGTCTTCATGCACACCAGCAACGTCTGCAAGCAGCGACCTCTGTCTCCCACCCCTCCCACCACCCCTGCTGACATGTGCAGTGTGTGCAGTTGCACGCACAGATAACCCTGGTCCACCTCGGGGGTTGGTGGTGGTGGTGGTGTCCATGGCCCCAGGTTGGTCCAGGGTCACTGCGCTGGTGTTGTTCCTTATTCTGTCCATGTCGGCAGGGATGGTATTCGTGGTGACAGTCGTTGGAGGGGTGGGTGCAGGGGGTGCAGCTGGTGGACCTGCTGGTGCTGCAGCTGGTGGTCCTGCTGGTGCAGCATGTTGACTTGCACCGGATGTGCCAGGTTGTTCTTCATCGTCCGAGGAGGACAGAGGCTGTACGACGCCAGTGAGCTCGGCATCCTCTTGAGCCTGGGACTGGGACTCCTCAGCGTCTGCTGCTGTGTCCCTATCATCACCTGTTTTTGGGAGACACAAACAATGTATGTCATGTTTCTGCAGGCATCAGTGGTTGACACACCTGACAGTTGTGACTGTGCCTCGGGGTGCGGGCCTGTACATTGTATTGTCCTAAGTCGTCACAGTCAGGGGTTGATATTGGTGTGGCACATTGTCCTGCATTATTTGGGCATTTCTATGTATTCTCTGGGGTGTGAACATGGTCTGCATTGATTGTGTTTGGTTGACAGCCAGACCTCCTTCCCACCCACCCACCCACCCAGTCAGTTATCCCACCATGGAACGTGCTTGCATTGCAGGGAGTGTAAGTTGTCTCTCAGGATGTCAGTCAGAGGTGTCCTGCTGTTTGTTGGTGCACAGTTGGCAGCAGGGCCTTGTGCTCCCCACAGCAGTAGCCAGTGTCAGCCATCTTGTGAGTCCTTCTCCACTCCCTGTGATGTGAGCATGGTTCAGGGTGGTGTTGATGGGACAGTTGTGAGGCTGAGCAATGTCTGTGACTACCACTCCCATCATGCTATTGCCTCCACCCCCTTCCCAGCATGCCCATGCTTCCTTCCTTTTGACTCTGCTTCCCTGTGGGGTGGGCTGGCTGTGCTGACAGGATGGCTGGGAGTGTTGTCCTGGCAGTTGTTTGGCTAAGAGTCCCAAGAGTGTCCCTGTGCTTCACACAACATAACCCAGGGTGGTGGTGCTTTGTGGGATCTTGTGTTAGGATGGAGGGCATTGCATTCTACCAGGTGGGTACTGTGGAGTTTGTGTTGGGGGGGGTGTGAGGGGAGGTGCTGGTGACTATGGTCAGTGCTGCAAGTCCCCCTTCCCACCCAGCCAGCCGGATATCCCACCATGGAACGTGCTTGCATTGCAGGGAGTGTAAGTTGTCTCTCAGGATGTCAGTCAGTGGTGTCCTGCTGTTTGTTGGTGCACAGTTGGCAGCAGGGCCTTGTGCTCCCCACAGCAGTAGCCAGTGTCAGCCATCTTGTGAGTCCTTCTCCACTCCCTGTGATGTGAGCATGGTTCAGGAGTGGTGTTGATGGGCCAGTTGTGAGGCTGAGCAATGTCTGTGACTACGACTCCCATCATGCTATTGCCTCCACCCCCTTCCCAGCATGCCCATGCTTCCTTCCTTTTGACTCTGCTTCCCTGTGGGGTGGGCTGGCTGTGCTGACAGGATGGCTGGGAGTGTTGTCCTGGCAGTTGTTTGGCTAAGAGTCCCAAGAGTGTCCCTGTGCTTCACACAACATAACCCAGGGTGGTGGTGCTTTGTGGGATCTTGTGTTAGGATGGAGGGCATTGCATTCTACCAGGTGGGTACTGTGGAGTTTGTGTTGGGGGGGGTGTGAGGGGAGGTGCTGGTGACTATGGTCAGTGCTGCAAGTCCCCCTTCCCACCCAGCCAGCCAGCCAGATATCCCACCATGGAACGTGCTTGCATTGCAGGGAGTGTAAGTTGTCTCTCAGGATGTCAGTCAGTGGTGTCCTGCTGTTTGTTGGTGCACAGTTGGCAGCAGGGCCTTGTGCTCCCCACAGCAGTAGCCAGTGTCAGCCATCTTGTGAGTCCTTCTCCACTCCCTGTGATGTGAGCATGGTTCAGGGTGGTGTTGATGGGACAGTTGTGGGGGGGCAATATGTGTGACTGCGACTCCCATGATGCTATTGGCTACACTGACTTGGCCAGCATACACAGAATTCCTTCCTTTGAGTGGTCTTCACTGTGTGTTGGTGTTGTTGTGGTGGCTACATGTGTGGATGTGTGTGTTAGTTCTATTTGTGCCACTGCCTAGCTGTAGTTGTGGTTGTGTTTGTACATGTGTTGGCACAGTTGGATGTGACTTTTTTGATGGCATGTGTTGTGTTTATCTGACTGACATACACATTTTGGGATGATTCTGTTCTAGTTGCTGTGTAATTGCTATGAGTGCATGGTTTGACTCTCCCCTTGACAGTGATGTGTGTGTTTTGTGGCAGTTTATTGTGTACATTTGTTGTGTACTCACCAGGCTCTGGGATGTCCTCTAGTCCATATACGCTCACTGGCGGAAGGATGGCCCGCACCTTCTCCTCCCAGGGCCTGAGGTATACTGGCTTGGCAGGAGGGCCACTGCCGGTGTATTGGCTCAGGTGGTAGTCTTTCTTGAGCAGCTCCCGGACCCTCCTGCGCACGTCATACCACCTGTTCTGGATGTCGGTCTTTGTGCGCCGACATGGTGATTGGGCGTTCACCCTGTTGATGATCCTCTCCCACATCTTGGTTTTCTGCGACATGGGGGTCTGTTGGACCAGAGTGCCAAACAGCTGTGGCTCCACCCTGAGGATCTCGTCTACCATGACTTCCAATTCACTATCTAGGAACTTGGGATTCTTCTTGGGGGGCATGGTGATGGGTGGTGATAGTGGGTGATGTGTGTGTTGGTGTGCAGGTGAGGGTGTGTGGGTGTGTGTTGTGCTGGGTGTATGTGAGGTAGGTATTTGTTGGTGTGCTGCTGGTGTGTGGCTTGTGTGAGGGATGAGCTGTGGGTGTGTGGTTGCTTTCTCTTGGGTGCTGGCAGTGGAATGGCATTTGCAAAGGCTCATGGTAGTGATTTGTGTCCTTTATATAGGTGGAGTTGTTGGTGTGTCTTTGTTCTCTGTCCCCACCCCCCAGTATTTATTGGCTTGGTAATTGCTTGTTTGGCCTTTTTTGGTTGATTTTTCCTTTGTGCTGTTTGTGTATGTTGGAAACGTTCTTGTGACCGAGTCGGACCCTGCATTGGTCTCGTACGGTGTTTTCCGTTTCGTTCACGCTGTGTTTGTGCAGTTTTGTATGCTGCGTACGCGTCGGTCGCGGTGTATTGTGTTGCTTCGGCTCGGTTTTGTATGCGTGTCGGTCGTACGGCTTGTCCTCCGTCCGACTCGGTCGTGTTTTCGCGCCTTGCATCGTACTTTGCAGGTTGGAGTTGGCGGGTACGATTCGGTCGGATTTGTTCCGGGTGCGTGTCGGTCGGTTGGATTCGCGTGTTTTTCCGGCCGGATTGCTATTTTCCGAGCGGCTCGGTCGGTCGGCTTGGTTTCCTGACGTGTCGGTCGGATTTATCGCGGCTTGCATCGTACTTGGCGTGTCGGGCGCCACTGGTACGTGTCGGTCGGTATTTTTTCCGGATCCGAGTCGGTCGGTGCTTTTTCCGGCCCGAATCGGAATCGACCCCTATATGTTAAAGCAGAAAAATTGTGAATTTCCAAAATCACTATTTCTGATATAGACAAAATTCAACATTAGCATAAAGCTGGATTTTGTTTACCTGTGAAAATGAGTGTTTGAAATATCTGTCTAGCCATTGCTAACCTGAAGTTAGCTTTATTACCTGTAATAAAGTAATCCAGCGTTTTTATAGCACAGCCAGCCTTGCTACAGTGAAAAACAGGTTTGGGGCATTTTTTCGATGTAAGAACATATAAAAACTTAAATGCATATTCTCTACTTTTAAATACTATGCATCCTGCCTGGTAAGGCCCACTTTAGGGGTAACTTACTACATTTTAAAAGGAAGGTTTAGGTCTGGCAAAAAGAGTGATTTTGACAGGTTGGAATGGCAGTTTTAAAACTCTCAGCTAGGCTGCTGTGTCAGGTCTAGAATCATGCTTTATATGGTCACTTTATTGGTGGCATGATGAGTGCTGCAGTCCACTAGTGCCATTTACCGTACAGGCCCTGGGCACAATGGTACCATATTCTAGGGACTTGTAGGTAAGATAAATGTGCCAATCAGGGATTTTAAACAATTCAACAAGGTTTTAGGGGTCAGAGCACATGCCCAAGGACCTGGTTAGCAGGATCCCAGTGTAGAGAGCCCAAAAAACAACAGTATCAGTCCGAAACAATGGGGGTGATCATGCAAAAGGAGGCATTTTCTTACAATTCCTCATCCACAAGTGACAATACAACCGTGTCATGTGATAGTACATATTCAATTACATTAGACTTTTAAGAGTTGAGTGTGAGTGGGAAGGATAAATTAATAAATTACTATAACGGCCACCATGCTGGAGATATTCAAACAATATTAAAAAATATTTCTATTAAATGTCCACATGGTAAATTGTCATGCCCCCACAAACCCCATGACATCATTTCAAAACCTATTCTGCAAACATCTATTTACATAATACTATTGAAGTTAGTGACAATAACTTTGTGGTGCCAGTGATGATATTTACTCAGAACATGATTGTTCATTTTCCTTTCACAATTTTTAAAAAATGATTAGGTAAATAAAAGCAGTACAATTAAAAATGTAATAAACTGAATGATATGGGAGAAATTATTTCCCACATCATCTCAGTCACAAGCTGTCTGGTCTATTTCTCCTGTCTCCTCTCCAAGGAGGAGGAGCTTGCAGCTCTAGATCAGTAATAAATAAATACTTTTCTGTAGCCTCACCCTTTCCCACTCAGCAGAGAAAGGGTATGGCATCAATACTGGTGGAGCCCATCCAGCCAGTGACAAATGGGAAAGAGAAGATGACAATGAGTAACATGGGCCTCGGACTTGGGTTCTTGGAGGCCTCCAAAGAAATTTCTTGCTGCAGCACCAAATTATGGACTGAATGCTGAATAAATCAAACATTCACACCCCAGTCAAGAGATCTGGTTTAAATCCATCGTTCTCTTGCTCACCACACCACCCATGTTTGGACCCAGCCATTTGCAAATCTGTCTTGACTCTGCTCCTCATGGGAACAGTCCAGTCCTCCCTGGACCAGAAACAAGCATCCTGAAAACCGGTCCCAGGATGCTTGTTTCTGGTCCATGGAGGACCTGGCCTGGCAGTTCAGACTGGACTATTCCCATGGGGAGCAGGGTCAAGACTGATTTGCATATGGCTGGGTCTAAACTGAAATGGCGTGGTGTGCAAAAAAACAATGGATTTAGGCCCAGATCTGTGTACTGGGGGTGAATGTTTGACATTGTTTCAGCATTCTGTCCATCAATTGTTCTTTTTACAAATACATTTCAGCAGTGCACCAGACAATTACACTTCTATAGCTGTATGTCAAGTGAGAAGGTGTGGCGTAATGGCCAGAGATGTCGACTTTGGTACTGGAAACCCAGGCTCGAGTCTTCGGCGTTGGTTCAATATCCTGTGATCCTGGGCAAATGCAAATCATGAACAGTGCCTAGAGACTCTCACGGGTGATTTGCCTACGCAATAGAAATCAGAGTATTATTATTATTTATGTATAACTGGTAACCAGTCGCTGGCAGCCCTTACTCAGAGCTAGACTAGACTCTGATCATATTGCATGAGACTGCATGATACTGAATACTGTAGTCAAACTCAGGCAAACATTTTAAAACTTTGAAGATCAGGGGGCGTAGCACCAAAAACCTAAATTTCAAGACACCACAGGGTGGAACCTTGATATGCTGCTGCTGTCCCTCTCTGCCTCTCTCTTATATTTTTCCTGATGTTCAGATCTCCTTGCCTGAACAAAATCTCTCAACCTAGCCAGTTAAGTTGCACTCCTCTCTTCCAGTAGTGTAGCTCTTAGTGTCTTAAATATTTGAGTGAACAATGGAGCTTCCTTCTTCATCAATTAATTTAGGGCCTTATTTAGAATGTGCAGGATGGGTTATTTCATCACAAACATGGTGAATGCCGCCTTGTTTGTTGTATAACAAGTAAATTACAGCCTATGGCACTTGTAAAACAGTGGACGGAATATCCCGTTACGTTTTGACAGAGTATCCCATCTATCAAACTCTAAATAAGGACCCATATTTTTATTAAACTAGACAAATGTGGATGTGCCAAATTCATTTCAGCTGCCACTCAATCAGCTGGCCACACTCTTTGAGCTCATATTCTCAATTTCCATTGTCACAGATACCATAGGACTTGTAGTGAGACACTATCTCATTCAATTCCTTATTTCTATTGGCTCCTTGTTAACACTGACCAGGTTAGTTAGACGTCCACTAAAGGTTTTTCTTTAAATACAACTTGACATGACAGTCCGCTCCAGTGACCTAGAGGAAATCTGTAGGCAAGCTTCCAAGACTCAGCAGCTTTCTTCACTGATCAGATGTTGTTCATCAATCACCTGATTACGAAATCAATTCTGGAAAGGGTTTAAAAAACGAGTGGTTCTCTCCCTGTCCCATTCAGAAAAACTGCTTACCTCTAAGTTTGAAGTTTGATGAATGGACTCAGGAAATGTAAAATCTAGCTGTTCTTCATCATGAACTAGTGGGAACTCGGCAAAGTACAAATTTAGAAAAATCAAACCTTTGCAATTGCTCCTTGACAGCACTGCTTGAACTGCAACAGGAACAATCAGTAAAATCTATGAAAGCATTCGTCTTTATTTCATTGGGCCTGCTTTTATTTCAGTACCTGTTGCACCCCAATCACAACAGTACCCGTTCTCCAGGCAATCCCTGTTATGTGTTATAAGTTATATGTTAATTATATGTGTGTGTTATGTATTATAAGTTATATGTGTGTGCTATGTATTATAAGTTATATGTTAGTTATATGTGTTGTAAGTTACATTAGTTATTTGTGTGTTTCGTGTTACAAGATATGTTAGTAATATGTGTGTTTGTGTTGTGTGTTGGGTTTTTTGTGTTGTGTTTTATGTTAGTTATATGAGTGTTGTGTGTGATATGTTAGTTATATGTGTTTTGAGTGTTGTGCGTTATATGACAGTTGTATGTGTGTTGTGTGTTATATGTTATGTTATATGTATTTGTAAAGTGCACTATCACTTGTGAGAGTGTCCTGGTGCTGAGCACTGAATAGGAGTTTAAGTAAGTCTAGTCTGGCCTAGGGTAGGGTGGTTATTAGAATAGCCAGGTCATCAGCTTCTTGAGGACTTCAAGAAAAAAGGAAGAGGCTCTGATGTGAAGTGAGAGCTTGTTCCATGCTTTGGGCCAATGTAAGAGATGGCTCACCATCTAAATGTATGAAATGTGGGTGAGTACGAGTCCCGCAGAGCAAAGGTGTCTGGGTGGTTGGTAAAATGAGATGTGACTGTTCAGGTAGGTGGGGCCTAATTTGTGTAGTATCTTGAATGTGTGAGTGAGGAGTTTGAATTTAGCACGTTTATGTAAGGGTAGACAGTGTAGCTCCCTGAGGTGTGGTGTGATGAGAATTTTGCTTGAGAGGTTGAGGATGAATACCGAGTTCTGGAGGGTTTGAGTATTCTAGTATGTTGCTTGGTGATACCGGCCTAAAGGATGTTCTCGTAGTCCAGCTTACCTGTGATAATGACGAGAGTGACAATTATACTGGTGTTGCATGGGGGCCATTTGAAAATCTTCCTCAGCATCTTCAGGGTGTGAAAGCAGGATTCAGTGATGGTGTTGACTTGTATGGCCATGTCCAACTTGCTGTTGATGATGATCCCAAGGTTTCAGGCGAGGGTCCTGGATGTGGGTGTGGGTCCGAGTTGGGACTGCCACCAGTTGAAGTTCCATTGCCTAAGATCACTGCTTTCGTCTTCTCGGTGTTGTGCTTGAGACAGTTGATTTCCATCCAGTTAGCGACTTCGGTCATGCAGGTGGTGAACATGTTTCTTGTGTTAGGGACTTGCCTGAGGGGGAGAGTATGAGTTGCATGTCGTCTTACCCATTTCTTTTGAGTCAAATTCCCACTAGTGTTCATTTCTAAGGTATGGAAAGGAGTGATAATCACTTGTTTGAAATAGCCTCATTTGATTCCTTGATACCCCTCGAACTCAAAGTCAACCTGTGTCCCAAACTGGCTAAAAAATTCTTATTCAACTGACTGAGTGACCACATTAGGCTAGCTTCAGGACTGCTAATTGTATGATGTTGGTGCTGACCGCTGTCCTCGATGAAAAGCACTATAAGCTATCTTGGTGAATGGTTATCACCTAAGAGAAATATTCGACTAATGGGAGCTAGTGATGGACCGAAACGGTCTGTCTGAAGTCTTATGAAAATTATTGACAAACCCTCACCCACCTACCTTTGTGGCATGCTTCATCATCGGGTTTTCACGAATGTCACGGGTTGTATTGGGGCGAATGGACTGCCCGTTTATGGAGAAAGGAAGTGCTTTGACAGGGGTCGTAGATTTCCACCATAAATCAGGCGGCAGATCAGTATGATTAAAAATCCAGCTATGGATACCAATTTCAGTAGCTTACTATGGGTTCCCTGAGGGATGCTAAAAACAAAAGGTGTTATGCAGCTGGATCCAGAGAAGGCAGCATCTTCAAATAACAATCTTGGGCTTGGTCATCTACTTCTCAAGATTCGTCAAGGTATGTGCCACCAATGATGCCCTTACAGGAAGGTTACCAAACAAGGGAAGCAGTTTCTCTGCTCTCAAGTCTGTGAAGGTACGATCCAACTCCTGCTAATCATCTAGAATATTTTTAACAAAAAATATCCAACAAAATGACTGAATGGCAGTCTGTGGCCGAGTGTAGTGTAGAGACAGAGAGCCTAGCTGTGGTATGGGCCTGCGAACATCATCACATATTACTTTTCGAGAAACCATTCAGAATTGTCAGAGGCTATCAAGGGCACCAAACAATATATGACAACCCTAGGGCTAAAATTCCACTTCACATAAAAGGGATATGCGTCTAAGGAAATATGACTTCAGAATTACACACAAGTCCAGAAAGAACTACAAGCAAGAGGATTAGATTTTGTGCTATCTACTTCCAGACTCCTAAGAGCAACCCTTCCTTTCTGAAAGGTATATTAACTTCTTGGTTAGACACATTAACTCCCAAAAGACTGGTAGAAGAGGAGATTGTGAAGGCATCACAAGAAGACATGACCTTGTCTGGGGTGAGGAAAGTACTTTCCAACAGTGATGGATACATGTTTACAATGCTATCAAGTATTCACCAGGCATTAAAAAGGAGTAACTAATCTCCTTTACACAAATTGCTATTGAGCTAATTGTCACAACAAAATGCTTTATTGCTGATGGGGCTACGCTGGTTATAGCTGTTTTCGGTGCAGAATTGTGGACATTTTCCTTGAAAGCAAATGAGGACTATTCACCATGATGAAGTTCTTGAGCAGGAATGTCTTTTTGCCAGGATTAGATCCTCTTGTTGACACTAACTCTGATGCGCCATCCGCATCAAATCTCTGAGAATAGACTGATGCTTGAAGAGCTCAAAATAACCAAGTTTTCTGGACCTGCATGATCTGAAGTGGCCATTAAATGTATTGGTCCCTAAACGCAGGACCCTACCATCTGGTAATGATGGGTGGTGATAGTTCATTATCTTTGCCAGATGTGACATTCCTTCTATGCTAAAGTCAGATAATAGCCCTGTCATTTAGCAGAGAAATCTGTTCTCATTTCATGAAGTATATTGGCATGACGCACAGAAAAATCAAACCACTATATCCTCAGGTGAATAGGATAGCAGACAGCTGTATTCCTAAAAAACAGAACATGGTACAAAATACAAAGTTAATGAAAATATACAAAAAAACAAGCTTTAAGGCAAGCACTCGGAGATTATCTATAAACTCCTCACAGTCCTAGTGAGAGGTGCCCTACTGAGCTAATGGTTGGACAATCCCAGTAAAAACATCTACCACACGGGAAACACCCACTCAGCCATGAGGTGATGTTTGTTAATGACAGAGAAGCCAAAGTCAAAGTGAAACAAGATGCAGACTCCAAACATAGCGCCAAGTCATCAGTTGACGTTTGAAGGGATCTTGTGTTGGTTTGTCAGATTCAATAAGGAAGTCTGATGTCCCATGTGCAGTCACATCGCTGTGGGTGACGTGAGTCAGAGGAACAACAGTTTTGCCATGATCTAATCAGAGTGGTGTCACATGACATGCATCTCATTTTAAGAAATACAAGTCTTACAAGAACACTGACCTTGACTGATCCAGCACATATATGCTAATATCATCAAAGACAATGAGGGAGATGTTATGTTCTAGTTCTTCTGGATGAGATCGCAGCAGTAGTTCTAAAAGGTAGAAATAACTCAATAAGGAGGTTAGGCATGAGGGAGGGCAAGGAGAGAAAGAGTGAGGAGGCAACAAAGAAGAACACGTTTGGAGGCCTGCTCCTTTTTAAGCCAGCATTGAACAAACATAGGGAAATAAAGTAGCTGTAATGTTTTTATGCAAAGCAATGTGCAACACAAGGGGACTTGAAAAAGGGAATGAGATTATTCTAAATCTGTTGGAGAAGAGGAGACCCAGTCTTAGATGATACCTTGGATGGCAAGTTCCCAAAACTTCAGTAGGAGGGTGTAGAGGTGGACTTAGTCAAAGATGGTGGATAAGTCTAGCAGTGCAAGTGCAGCAATTCCATTTCTCTACAATGTGTATTTGATATGTGCACCAAAATGGAACCCTATCCTTAGTGATCTGATAATAGGTTATTTATATTCAGGAAGCCAAAGATCTGGGGTAGTCTAGCAATTTCCATTAGAAAGGGTCAGCGGAGATCAGTCAATAGCTAGCTGTGTCTGCCTGATTGAGGTTCTTCTGTTGATGAACATTGTAATGAAACAGAATTAGAAATCTGAGGAATGGATGCCTGATTTCATATTAAGGATGATATTCATGATGGCTCATGTGGGTGGCGCTAATTGTGGATACCAAGATGTCCTTCAATGTTTGACCTGGACAGGAGTCTGATGGGTTGCCCTGACAAGTTCCATGAATTGGAAGCCAGGAAGTTGTTTGAAGGAGGGCATGGTCTGATAGTTGCCTTCTGAATCAGTCTTATTAATTTTAGTCTTTATAACTTACATGTTGGGAGCCTTGGGCCTGAGAGTATGTCAAACTATTGATAGTAAACATATAATCTGATAAAAAATATTTTGGTCTAAATATCATATGCAAATATATTGCTCCATTGGGAATAGATCTTCAAATATTACCTCCATTTTTAAACAATATTTAGGGCACAATACTTTTGTTAGATGATATTTAGGCCTCATTATTTTTCTTGTACCATACCTCTTAAAATGTATTGTTCCACAAAATGGGGGGCGTGGCTACGCTGCGGAGCGTAATGGCCGCGAGATAGAGCGGCTCCTGTAACACCGGCTCCCTTCCTACAATCCGTCACTGCAATCCGTCACCCCAAATGCGGGTGAACCGTCAGAAATACTCAGGGCGCTACTGATCCAGAAACCGCTGCTCCCAGTCCCAACATGACGGTGCTGTAGAAGCTGGAAGTTGCGGCCTAATTCGACATCGGAGCCGGGGCCTCGAGTGAGACACCGAGGCCGGGTTGGACGACCGGCTAGCGCCTGCTGACAACCGCGACTCGCGTCCTCACTGGAACGAGGGAGGAGTTACTCGGAGCGACGCCCGACAGCAGACGGCGTGACCTTTGTCAGGAACTACCGGAGCCCAACGAGTGAGCGGGACTGCATCGGAGGCCCATCCTTTTCTCCCCCCACCCCGGCCTGAGCCAAGGGGCATAGTGGGTAACAGCGCAGTCGAGGGCCCCCTGGATCCGGCTGCAACGCGTTATCAGCAACGCTCGTAGGCCCACCACCAACATCCCTAAAACTGTAGCGCGGCGCAGCCCCAGACTCCCAGGGGACGGTGTCCCCCCGAGTGGCCTGCCTGAGACAGAGGTGGGCACCGAACTGAAAGTGATCCTAGGGAAAGCTGCGGCTGCCCTTAACAAGCGGGGGTGCCCCTGCACCCGATTCCCTCCAGTTGGTGGTTTGAGGTGCAAATAGACGCTCCGCATCAAGGGACGACCCTGTTTCTGCCACTGGCCTTGCTGTGTAAGGGTGGCTCCTGACCGCCACCTGGGGCTGCATCACTTAGTCACCACCGAGTGGGCTACGGGGTGAGGCGAAGAGGGATAGAACATCGGTTGGGCCTGCCATTGCATGCCCGCAACATAAACACCACAAAAGGGCGTAACGGGGGCGGCACGTCGGGGCCCCCCCTCTCCACACTCACCCCCGCCTTGCAGCTTAACCAGCATCTTAGGACACACGCATCATTGACCACCTGCAGACGCAGGTGAGGAGACTAAACATCCAAATACACGGCCCTACCGGGAGGAAGAGGCGGACACGGTGCGACCTGAGGCAAAGTCGGGTCCAAGGGGCCCCAAGGTGAGTCAACAGAACAAGCTGGATAGATACAGCCAACCTAAGTCGGCGACGCCAGAACAACCATCCAAAGACAAAAAGGCAGCCGCAACGGAGGGAGATCCACCTGAGCTCACCCTAAAGGACGTCATGGAAGCGATCTCGGGGGTCCGCTCGTCCTTGGAACAGAGGATGGACGCAATACCGTCGGAGGTGACGCTCATCAGGGCAGACCTGACCAAAATCGTCGAGAAAGTCAAGCAGATGGAAATTACCACCTCATGCCTCCTCGACGATGCTTCGCAAATGCAACGTGACATCAAAGAGCTGCAGGCCTTCCGGAAATTCGCAGAGGAGAAGCTCGACGACTATGAGGGCCGCACCAGATGCAACAACGTGCGTATTATTGGTGTGCCCGAGAGGGCGGAGGGGCAGGCGACCGATTTGTTAGTTGAGGACCCCATACTAAAGCACCTACAACCTAAGAACTTGTCCAAATTCTTTGTGGTTGAGAGGGCCCACAGAGTCCCTGGTGGGCGTCCCAAACCGGGTGCGCCACCGCGTCCTATCCTGGCGAAGCTCTTGAATTTTCGTGACCGTGATGTCATACTGCAGCACGCCAGAGTGGCCCCACCCCTACGGTACGATAATGCAGAAATCACCTTTTTCCCGGACTTTACCCTACATGTGCAGAAACAAAGACGTTCATTTCTTGCAGTAAAGAAACAATTGAGGGACAAAGGAATCAAATATGCAATGCTGTTTCACCCGTCTCCGGGTGGAGGCCGATGGTAAAGCCTGGTTTTTTAACCATCCAGAAGAGGCTGCGGACTGGTTAGAGGGTTGGAGGGGTGCAAAAGAACACAACGCTGATTGAAGGTCAACCCTATTCGACCCTAAAGTATTGGCTGTGCGGAGAAAGTAAGGTGCTCCTAATATACATTGTCATTGTCGGCAGGTCACAGCCTGCAGCTGGTAGTAGAGTATTTTCGTTTGTTTTGTAGCATTAGAGTTCTGCCCTGCCAAAAGGTTATGTGTATCCTATTGTTTGTCAAGGTGAAGAATGGTCCACACCCCGGGGGGGATTAGCTATTAGAATTCACAGGGGGGGAGCGGAGTGATGGAGTAGCTCACCCCACACAAGTCTACTTTTAGTTCCAGGTTTGGCGACAGGCACTCTGCATAGTTGTTAGATGGGCAGTTTTAAGCCCAGAGTGCAGGGGAGCAGGGAGGGGGGTAGTTGGGTGGGGGATGGGTGGTTCAGACACTCACAAGTTCAATCGACATTGTTTATCCGTAGACGAGACACATACACATATCACAGTGGCCACAATGAGTACACACTGGGACAAGAGTTTTAAGCTACTTAGTTGGAACGTCAATGGATTGGGGGACAAGGTGAAACGCTCCATAGTCTTACAAAACATTAGGCGACACTCCCCGGACGTGTTGCTACTCCAGGAGTCCCACCTGGTGGGTAACACCTGTAAAGCACTAAACAGATGGGGCTACAAACTAGTGGCACACTCTGGCTTCACTACGGGCTCTAGAGGGGTTGGTATCCTGCTAAAGCACTCCTTCCCACTCTCAGTACAACGCACCTGGACTGACGAGCTGGGTCGTTACTCAGCGATCTCGGGACAGTGTGAGGGTCAGATGCTCACATTGATGACTGTATATGTTCCACCGGGCCTTCAGGGCCGTACCTTCAAGGACTTAGGTACAATCATGCTCTCATTTCCAGAGGGACACATAATTGTAGGAGGGGACTTCAACGCTGTAGTATCGGGTCCCCTGGATCGTTGTCCACCCGTGACATTGGCTCTGCAAATAGATGGCTCCCAAATTTTTTAGACGCCCTTGGTCTTATGGACGTGTGGAGGACATACCACTTAGACAGTAAACAGTACACATTTCACTCGGGTACCCACAACAGTTTCTCCCGAATAGATTACCTACTGGTGCCCGCATCCCAAATAGCAAATATTCGCGAAGTCAGGCACATGGCTAGGGGGATTTCGGACCATTCCCCAGTGTGGACCCAACTGGCCCTGGGGGAAAAAAAAGTGGGAAGTGTCGCGCCTATTAACCCATGGTATCTCAGAAACCCCATTGTCAAAGAAGCACTCCTCCTGGCCCTAGACCACTACTTTCTGGAAAACGAGGGGTCAGTTGGATCGCCCCAAACTCTTTGGGAAGCATTTAAAACGGTGATAAGAGGACAGGCGCTGTCGTCAATTGCCGGAGCGCGTAAAGAAAAATCAAAAGACCTTGCCCGCCTAGAAAATGGAATCCTCCACCTGGAGGACGAGATGTGGGAAGAGGACATGCAGGGGACACTCCACACCCTAAAGCTCAAAAGAAACGAGTATAAAGCTATCGCTACTGATATGGCCAAAGCCCTAGGGAGGGAAAAAGATGGCAGGTTATATGACCAGGGAGACAAGGCCGGGAAGTTGATTGCCTGGCTGGACAGAAAGGAGAGGGAGAGTAGGTTGGTGCCCGAACTGATAAGTGACTCGGGTGGGAAAATAACAGATCCACAGGCTATAGTCAACGAATTCGCAGACTACTACCTGGGGATATACCAAAGAAGTTCAGATCGGCCAGAAGAAGATTCACGAGCCCTCCTGTCGGATATCAGCCTGCCCACTCTTTCTGATGAAGAACGGTGCACGCTAGATAGTGCCCTCACTAATGACGAAATAGCACAGGCGATTAGGCGTCTCCGACCTGGTAAAGCCCTGGGCCCTAACGGCCTACCCATAGAGCTATATAAATTAAAACCAGACACAAAAGCCCCACGACTATGGGCCAAGTTTGAGGAGAGTAGGAAACTGGGTCAACTCCCACAGGACCAGAGGGTCGCAACACTGGTCACTACACATAAAGAGGGAAAGCCGAGGGGTAAATGCGCATCCTACAGGCCCATCTCCCTACTAAATGTAGAACCCAAGATACTGGCAAAATTACTGGCAAGCCGCCTGGCGCAAGTTATAAGCAAGCTGGTGCACCCCGACCAGTCGGGCTTTATGTCCCACCATAACACCGCACTAAACTTGCGAAGGCTGCATGGCGTGCTGGGCAGAATAGACACGATTCAGGAAGACGCAGTGGTGGTAGCACTGGACGCCACAATGGCGTTTGACACCATCGAATGGCCATACCTCTTCGCAGTCTTGGCTAAGATGGGCTTCGGACCCGGCTTCATCGGGTGGGTAAGACTACTCTACTCTGCCCCTCTGGCGCAAGTAGTGGTCAACAACAAGAAATCTGAAACTTTCGAATTGGGCCGCGGGACCCGCCAGGGCTGTCCGCTCTCGCCCTTACTCTTTGCCCTCTCACTGGAGCCACTAGCGGCATGGATCCGTTGGGATCCAAGGATAAGGGAGCTAAGATGGAATGAGGGATGGGAAGACCGTATCTCACTATATGCGGATGACATCCTTCTATATCTTGCCTCCCCGAAAACGTCGCTCCACGTAGTACTTAACATTTTCACAAACTTTGGGAAGAACTCAGGGTACACGATAAACTGGAGCAAGTCCCTACTATATGTTCTGCACGGAGATCCTCCCTCCCCACCCTGGGGCTGTCCTATACAAGTAACGAAGGTGGGATTCCAATATCTGGATGGCTTCATCACTTGCGACCCTAAACTCCGATATGAACGTAACCTACTCCCCCCATTGCAGAGATTGAAGCGTGATGTGGCAGGTTGGAAGGCGCTGTCCCTGTCATTGCTGGGAAGGGCGGCGCTTTTTAAGATGATGTCGATACCGCGCTTCCTCTATGCCTTGCAGAACTCCCCAGATCTTGTCCCGACAAGATATTTCAAGGAGATAGAGGGATTACAGAGGGAGCTGCTGTGGGACGGCCGACCCCGAATAGCCTTGCACAAACTCGTACTCAGTTGGTATGACGGGGGGATTGGGCTTCCGGACATAAAAAAGTACTATTGGGCCGCTCACCTGGCTGCCATAAACCACTGCACGTATCGAGGCGGGGACGACCCTGGGTAGCGAATGGACAAATGGCTTCTCCCGGGCGGAAACCACAACAGGGCGATTTACTCAAGACCCCGACGGTACCCCTTGACAGGACCAACTAAGCACTCAGTTCAGGTTCGGCATGCAGCGAACCGAAGCTTGGGGTGGGAACAGAAACTCACGTTAGCCACTCCCCTATGGGACTCGGAAAAGTTGGGCACCTTGGGGAGATCAAGAGGGTTCGACAGATGGGACCTAATTGGGATCTCAACGATTGGGGACCTATGGGTAAAGGGTGAGGTGGTGTCATTTGCCTCGCTCCAGCGTGAACACGAACTAGCTGGCACTGAGTATTTCAGGTACCTTCAGGTCCGACATGCACTCAGGTCACATCTGCCAGAGGGCACCATCCCCCCGGAATCCTCTCCACTGGAAGATAGGCTGCTAGACGGCTACCTCCCAGAGAAAGCAATATCCCTGACCTACAAAAAGTTAATAAACAACACGGCTGATCCCCTTGGACCGATACGAGAACGTTGGGAGGGAGACGGACTGGAGCTAGATGACGAGGAGTGGCAGGAGGCGGTGGCCTCCCCAAGGGAAGTTGCGATCTCTTCCAGACTGCGCCTAGTCCAACTCAAAATCCTACACAGAGTTTACGTCTCAGGGCCCAGACTAGTGCAAATGGGGAGGGTGACTGATGAAAAGTGCAGGAGACAATGTGGCCGGGTGGGCACTTTTATTCACATAATATGGGAATGTAGATGTGTGCAGAATTATTGGAAGAAGATTCACGACTGTATGGGAGAGGTGTTAGACACTGTGATTAGGCCCGAAGCAAAAAGATGCCTGTTAAATGTGTGGGAACCCACTGACTTGACCAGTAAAGATAAACTATGGGTCACTCTGGGTCTAACGGTGGCTAAAAGAAATATTGCACAGCTGTGAGGGGCAGAGGTGTCGCCGAAACTTGAGGCCTGGAAGGCGGATATGGACTGGTGCATGATAAGAGAGAAAACGGTGTACGTTGCACGTGGCTGCCCCAAAAAATTGACTGCTATATGGGACAAATGGAATGCCTACAGGGGAAATGTTTGTGCTCCCCCGCCCGGTCCTCCCCCCCTTGACGAACCGCCAACACCATGAATACCGTAAGTTACTGTGTCTCATCGAAATGTACTATAATAATGTATTATTGTCAGAGCTTTGTCGTCGCATTATTCTCTACTATCCAAGTACGTCGAATACGTTATTGTTAATAAAAAGATTTATAAAAAAAAAAAAAATGTATTGTTCCACGAGCTTTGCTTTTGAAACAAGGTGGTCTGCGATAGTGTCAAAAAAACTTCAAAGCTATGTATCTTTGAGGTGGTGTAGTCTGGGTTGCGGAATTCATTGACGATCTAATGTCGGAGCCTGGGAGATGATTTTCCTGATGATTTGGTGGGAATAAGTCTTTTTGACTTTCTTGATGGATGATTTGAAGATCCTGTGGTTATTTTATGTTATGCAGATTTGTAGAGTGCACTATCACCTGGGAGGGTATCCTGGCACTGGGCAGGTGTGAGTCTAGCCACACATTAGGGCCTAGTTGGACTTCTCAAAAAGCCAGGTCTTCAGCTTCTTGTAGAATTCCAGTGACAAGGAGGCTGTTATGTGTAGCGGCAGGTTACTCCCCTCTTTAGGAGCAATGTAGCTGAAGCCTCGACCACTGGATCTGGTTTTTTGTATGCGTTGGATTTGTACAAGTCGGAGTCCGGATGAGCGGAGGTCTCTAAAAGGTTTCAGAAAGCAAATGCGATCGTTGAGGTATGCTGGGTCAGTGTTACTTAGTGGCCTGAAAGTGTGGGTGAGGAGTTTGAATTGTGCTCTTTGGTGGATTGGGGGACCAGTGGAGCACCTTCAGGTGTGGTGTGATGTGAGTGCAGCGAAGGAGGTTGAGAGTGATTTTGGCCACCGAGTTCTGAGTGGTATGAAGCCTTCTGGTCAGTTTTTTGTTGATCCAGACATAGATGGTGTTCCTGTAATCCAGCTTTGGTTGTGACCAGAAAGTGTGTGATGGTTGTCCGGGTGCTGATTGGGAGCCATTGTTACATCTTCCTCGGCATCTTCAGGGGATGGAAGCATGAAGCGGTTACGGTATTGACTTGGGCGGTAATTACTGTAAATGTTCCTGAGGTTCTTGGTATGGGTGGTAGGGTTGGATGTCGGTCCTAGCTCTGTTGGCCACCAGGTGGAGTCACACGGTGATGTGCTGTTCCCAAAGATCAAAAATTCGGTCTTGTTGGTGTTCAGCTTTAGACAGTTGGTCTTCATCCGGTGGGCGATTTCAGTCATGCAGGCATTGCAATTGATCCAGGTACTGGGCATCTTGTTCTTTAGGTAGAGAATGAGTTGCATTTCGTTGGCATAGGAGAGGACATTGATGTCATTAAAGTGGATGATTCTGGCTAGAGGGATCATGTATGCCTTGAAGAGGGTCGAGCTCAGGGAGGTTGCAGGTGTTGGACGTGAGTTTTGTCCTTTTTGGGTTTTTCTTAATTGTTTATGTTGTAGTATACTGATTTGTGTCTCAAGTTTCTGTTTCCCTTTTATAAACCACAGGTCTTGATCAATGATTAGAGCATATAGACATGCCAAAGTTTGTTGTAGAGCTGTTCCAATTCTGTTATTTGGCTGGGTGGTGAGATTACAGTGAGAGGATAGCTGAGTGCTCAGAGGTTGATTCGGTTCCACGCCTGCTAATATTTGCTGTAACAATTCTTCTTTTGGGGAGGTTGACAATAAAGGAGATGAGGTGATGATCACTGCAGGAAGATGTCTGTGGCCAAGATGTGTCAAGCTGAGTATGTAGGTCCAGAGACAAGTTGGGATAGGTTGAGGGCTTCTAGGTTTTTCATTATGGACCTTGGATGTCAGAGGTCTGGTCGGTCAAACCAGATTTTCAGCTGTCCCAGAAAGAATATATGGTTGCGGGTTATGGCGATTTGAGAGATGGCATCTGCAGGTGCTCATTTGTTCAGCGAAGTCTTTATTGCACAAGCATGACTTTGTTTATACTGTATGAGATCCTTTCCTTTAAAGATACCACAAAGTATATGTCACAATATATGTTGCATTTTAATTCATGATCCCTTCAAGCTTTTACTTTGAAAGTGACCCCCCTGCTGATGAAAGAACTTATTATGCAATTAAAATAAACCTCACCAGTGCTTATTGTCGTAAGTGTGCCAACTGCCAAGCCTACATTCTTTGCCTCTAATCCTGTTTGAGGTACTGTTTATTTATAGACCACACCACAATTAGATTCCTGTTTCTGCTTCAACCTTTCAGCTCACTTGATGCACATTAGTTGCTTACGAGGAAATGGCTAAGCAGTGACGGAGTGAATGTAACACAAGCAATTGCTGCGAGTTAACACTTACATGGCAAAAAGCGCAAAACCATGGGCGTAACGGATGCCCCAGCAGCCCCCGCAGTGCGGTGGGGCCCCGCACCGTTCACCTCAAAGGGGCCCCCTTGGGCTGACCAGCTGCAAACAAAGAACAAGCATTTGCAATGCAACAGGTCTCGCATTTGCGAGAGTTTAAGCTATTGGCATTTTAAATGACAATGTCTTCTCTTTATGTGTTTTGCAAACCAACACATATATAAAAGGCATTATCATTTTTTATGTCAATAGCTCAAACTCTCGCAAACGTGAGACCACTTTAATGGTGGCCACACTGCTTTCTTTAGATGCTGCTTGCCGTATTCAGGTTACAGAGAGCCACGTCTAAAGCAAGGGGTGTGGTCACTATTAAAGTGAAAGAATGGTATGAGGCACTTTCATGGGGAAAAAAAAAAAATGTTTTAATTAAAAAATAAAAGTGGGCAGTGTGCTGCGTTGGAGGAAAGCATGTCATGGGTGGAATAGAGGAAACTCATTAAAGAAAATAGTGCTCAAAGACTAGATAAAGCAGACCGTGTATCAACACAAGTAAAAAGTCAAGTCCTCGTGAGAGGTTATAAATGCAGACAAGGCGGTACCGAGCCTATTCATGAATCAAATGCAACGATTTAAAAAGGTCATTAGCAGGAGCCAATTGAAAAGGTGGGCGGGAAATGGGAGGAGCTCCAAATCCCTACCTCAATACAACATACCTCGCAGAACAACGCATTCGCTGCCCAGGCTCGACCTAAAAACTCAGAAGTAGCAAGGTAGTTAGGGAATGGGTAATGGGGCTCTTCACCTTAACTTGCAGGAGGCCCCTTGAGGTTTTGTTAAGTCACTGCGCATAACATATGTTAGGACTCTGCTCCTGTTACCGGCCTGCCCACAATAAGGTCACTTTGTGGATCAAGGGTACCCAGACCTCTTTTTTACTAGCATTTGAATTTAGTAACAAAAGTGTATTGCCTAACAGAACCTTTGTAAAACCTTAAAAGAGATTATGAACTATTTTAGGGAAGATCATCGTCCCATTCAGGCCGTTTAAGGATCCAGAAAAATCACCAAACAAATCAAATCTTAAATCTCTAGTATGCATTTTTGGGATGGCACATCTTCAAAGACCCTGGGAGTGAAGTCCTTATTGCGTCATCACAAATTACTACCAACTCAAGTCAATCATAACGCACAGGGAATCTTGCTTGCAGGCCAGTGAAAGGCTTACCATGCAGACTTGTGTAAAATGTAGTTGTTTCCATTTGAAAAGTGACATTCATATTTAGTGCATGTCACATGAGCTGTAAAAAATATGTTTTAGTTAGAGTTACTTTCGTGGTACATGTCAGATTTGTCTTTTCTCTTTCATTGGGAGGTAGCAATGCAAAATTGCTAATCTGTAGCTAAGGCCTCACAAAGGGAGGGATTGAAATGGCAGAACTCTGGTCAACATTTTGAGATGTATAAAGCATACCAGTGTACTTCAGGAAGTTAAGAGTGTAAAAAGTACTCCTATCGATCTTCTAAGTGCAAGACTGCACATGTATTAAGATAATACAAATGTGGTTCAGCACATATAACTTTTTTCTTCAAAAAATATTGTTTTCTGTCGAGAAACCCCTTCCTCTATACCCCAATTAAAGTGTGTGTGTTCCCTACATCCAATTCTTTCCTCCTGCCTTCCCCACAAAACGTCTACCCATATTCCTACCTTCACATTTGCATGTGTTTCCAGAGTGGGAAATTGTAAGAGATACGTGACTATCCCTACATTTATGAGTTTGTGGTTGTTCTAATACAGGCTTCTCCTACAAGTAGCTCGCAAGCTAATGTTAGCTCTCCAGATACTTGCAAGTAGCTCTCATTTCTAAACTAGAAGCTTTTGCTTGGTTGAATAATATATGTATACTAAAATTGAGGGCATGTATTAGAGATGAAAATGCATGTATTTTGAGAACTCATTGGGGCATATGTACAAGGAAATGGTGGAGAGCGGCCTGCGCCAAATTTGGCAGCGCTGCGCTCCAACATGTCCAAAACGAAGGGATGCGCCATATTTACAACAATAAGGTGCACCTCTGTGTTTTCCCTAGCGCTGGCCCTAAAATTAGCTGCCTAGCACCAATGCAGGCACCCTTGCACCATAGTTCAAGGGTGCCTGCGTTGCAGGCAGTGATTGTTTATCTGCAGGAAGGTCTCCCTTCCTGCACATAAACAATCAATAATGGCGATTTGTTACTTGTTACTTCTATGTGTGATGCAGATATCAGCACACATAGAAGTAGCAAATGGTCATTATTAAATGATTATTTATGCGCAGGAAGGGACACCTTCCTGCAAATAAACAATCATTCATGGCGGTTTACTCTTTCTATGTGTGCTGCACACATAAAAAAAACAAAAATGAGGAGAAATAATAGTATTTTTCCTCATATTGCCATTCTCATGTCTGCTCTTGCATGGCGTTAGCTTTTGGCGCTGCCTGAGATTTACACATCCTTGTAAATCTGGGCCAGCGTCCAAAAACAATGGGTGTTGCGGTGGAACACCCACAGCAACACCCATTGCACGCCCTTTTCACTCAGATACCTGGGCGAAAGGGTACCATATTTACAAAGCGGCGTTAAGTCACAAAAAGTGACTTAACGCCACTTTGTAAATATGGAGCAGGGCATCGCGCCACAGGCACGTCATTAAAAGTGACATTCCCATGGCACAGTGCCCTAGTAAATATGCCCCATAAGCTGATTTTGGAGAATTTCCCAAAAATATTTAAAGCTGATATTTGATTGCTAAAATATTTAGCATTGAATAGACTCATTACGAATATTATTAACTTGGTGTGAGCAGCACTGGAGCTATGGTTGTTTTGTATTATCAATATAGAGGCATTTGAAACTGACAGTGTTTTTACATTACTGCTGGCAACCCTGCCTGATGCACTAAGGTGATCACTGCTTGTAATCTTGCATCAGGAGGCCACTAATGTAATCTTCTTTGATGTGGTCACTATTACAGTATTAACAATGTTAATAGCTCGGTCTGATTTTCTTTGAAGATAAGTAGTAAAAAAGGTTGGATACCATTGTTCTAATACTAGAGAAGGGTGGGCCACCCTGAATTGCCTGAAGTCCCCCCTTTTATAGAATCTAATACCACTGTTTATGTTAAATGGTCTTACGGTACAAGACAATTTGCAACTTTGCTGCAAGCCAGGAGTCATTGTGCTACCGTGTACTACCGTGATCAAGACCGTGAGGGTAGAAACGCGTAGGAGGAGGAGAGAGATGGATTGAATAAAATAAACGCTTGAAATCCCAAGGAGAGTGCTGCGAACTTTTTAATTGGTGATTAATGGTTTAGCAAGTCTGGCCCTACCTTGCCGCAAGCACCAGCTGTTTTAGTGCACCCCCCGCCCAAGGATCGTGTTGGTGAATTATATATATATATATATATATATATATATATATATATATATATATATATATATATATATATATGCAAAAAAGAAGCAGAGAACTCTGGGTAGTTCTCAAGTTTAGGTGGAAAGCAGCTCCTGTATAGCGCACTCTCAACACCAGCGACACTCTAGATCTGCTCACCTCAAATGTCTGCTTTTCTATCAAAGTTTTTAAGCAAAGGATTGGCACAGTGCCATCCACGCCGAGATAGAAAGGGACAAAGTCTTTTGCCAGGTGAATAAACACAGCAGTGGATATTTACGGTCACAGAGTCTTCCTTTACTGAGAGCGCGCGGATTAGCGGTATCTACGTAAGTATTGTAATAGCCGTGTGCTCCGCCGGCGTGCACGCCACTCTCCACGGGTCCCATGCAGTCCAGAAGGAGTGCGTTTGTGTTTGATATATATATATATATACATAGCAGAAAGGAGGATCTCTTGGCAGCACAAGCAGAGTGTAGCAGTAGGTTTTTGGATAGGGGCTACTCACGTAAAATCATTGATTCAGCCATAACCAAGTCCATGGCTCGGTCTAGAGATGAGCTATTACAAGACAGATCAGATATTATACCAGACTGTACAGGATTGGACATTGGCGATAATAAGCGTAACATCAAAGACTTTAGGCTAATTATGCAATACAGTAACCAACACAAACAACTAGAAACCATCATTAAGCGAAATTGGCCACTGGTTCTGAGTGATCCGGTCATTGGATCAGATCTACCCCAAAGAGTATCCTTTACATATAGCCCGGGTCCTTCTATGAAAGATCAGTTAGTTGTAACAAGCCCAGAGATTATAGAGGGATCAAGCTGGCTTCAAAAACACAAAGGGTTCTACAAATGCAAAACATGCAAGGCATGTCAGCATGGAGAAAATAGAACTACCTACCAAACACCATTCAGCTCTAGAGTTTATAACATAACGAAACTATTAACCTGTAAACCTGGCCATGCGGTGTATGTCCTTTCCTGTCCCTGCAATTTGTTATATGTTGGAAGCACGAAACTACAAGTTCATAAGCGCGTGCTGCAACATCTAAGGGCCATATGCAATCAAGACAATACCTATCCGGTAGCCCGACATTTCAGAGATAGTCACCAATCCAACAGCAAGGGTCTGAAATTCTTTGTGGTTGACGCGGTGCCGCCCAGTAGAAGGGGAGGGAATAGAGAAAGTACCTTGAGAAAACTGGAAACTAGGTACATTATGGAGTTGGATACAAAGCAGCCAAATGGGCTGAACATGTCGGAAGACTTGTATACTTGTTTATGATTAATTAAGGGAGATAGATTTAAGTACGAGCATATTTTTATAGTTACAACTGTTGATGATTTTAACTAACCACAGAAGTTTAATCCAACTATTTGAGTCAATGAGTTCAACTTTAAGACCTATGCATTATTTACATATGGAACAGTAAATGTGACGTGCCTATATGATTGCACATTTTAACAATCTATGTGTGTATGAAAAATGTATTGAAACAGGCAATTGTTTTAGAGTTTTTTAGGGATTTTGCACATTTTTATGGGAATATTTATTACAGTATTTTACTAGAGTATTTATTACAATATATATTTTTATAACAGTATCCATGTATACATGCATATTTAAAACGGTTTGAACCTCATGTATTGTCAGTCAAACGCTGATCATTCACTGGAATAATAACAACATGGAGTAACTCTGGGTTATGTATCTACAGGCAGTACTAATGAGATCACAGGGCAATCTAACAATTTTAAACAACAAGAGGCCTCCCATAAGAGTATCCACCAACCTCCCCAAGTATTTATCACACTGCGGTAGACCGGCAGTATTGGACATATCATCAGGATGTACATATTTTGGCATTTACACCATAATAGTCCTCACACAGTATATATGAAATGGCCACATAAGATACGACGTATAGAATAAACATTACCTGCCATTCAACTAAGGGCATCATACATTAAAGACGCTTTACATTTGTACAAAGATACACGAACATCCTAGGTATCAACAGCTCTGACAGCAGTCAAAGATGTGTAAACGTTAAGAATATTGCACACTGACTGAGCGTATTGTATCAATTTTTATCCTTTCACAGCACTAAGCACTTTTAGCACTTTTAGCACTACCCAACCAGCACAGTTTTTTAACACTTTTTAGAGTTAGTTTACAACCTTTGCACATCCGTTCATACAGCGATTAGCAAAAGAATTAATAGGACAGAAATGATGCGTAAAAATATTAGTCGAGTGGGATAACAGGTCCATGCACTTAGAATCAAAATGAATGGATTGATCTTAACGCATTACAACATGGAATCTAAAGGCACTAGCCATGACTTGTATTACCATTATTATGATTGCATATTTCTTACTATATGTATTTATATATTTATATATTTATTATCATTGTATATTTTTTCTATGTCTATTGCTGATTTGCACACGTGATGGCATACACTGAGCACTCGTCACTTTAAAAATGAAAAGTTTACTCACTTCCGTGTCATGTGATCAAGGCTCTTCCGAGCCGAAACGCGTCAGACCGAGTAACAGCAATAAAATACTGCAGCACGACATCGTGGTCCGTCTCCGTCCATGGTATGAATGCCGAGGAGTGACGGAGTGGTTGGATATATATATATATATATCTATATATATATCCAATTTCTAGTTGCGAAATAAGTGATGTGGCACACCACTAGATAGCACAATAGTTTATTGTGCTAGCAAGCGACTCGTTTTGGCGAAAAGCCTTTGTCAAGTGGTACAATGCGCTCAACTGCCCCAAGAAATACAACTCTAAGTTGATAGGCACTGACAAAATACTGGTTAATCTTCGTATTCAATAAATAATCATGATGATCGTTTGTTCATTTACACCGTTCTATACGCATAGATTGATGACAATTTTTCAAACAAATATAAATACTTTTCCTCATAAATTAATTAATATGAATAGAATAAATTACGTTTGTACGAACAATCCATTAGCAATCAATAAAGTTTGCATTATTCAAATTGGTCAGTTCTACTGTATATCTTACATAGTCAATAAAGATTTCATTATGCAAATCCTCATCATCATTTCTATTCATCAAAATAAGTCATAAAATAGAATCAGTAGCAGCATATGAGCCATCTGTGTTACCACATAAGTGCAGTTTAGTGCAGTGGAGAAATGAAAAAAAATAATAATATGTAAGGAAGGAATTGCTAAAAACCCCACAATCGACTATGTCGATCATAGTCATAATTTCTGGACTAGATCGATGATGCATTGCCCAATTGCATAGTCCTAGTCTATATTCAATGTATAAGATAAACAGACACGCTCCACCAATGAAAGAAATGTCCGAAATTTGAGGATTCAAAGAGTGGTTGCTAAACAGTTATTGTCTATTTGCAAACTGGACATTTCCTTCATTGGGGGAGCGTGTCTGTTTATCTTATACATTGATTATAGACTAGGACTATGCGATTAAGCAATGCATCATCTGTCTAGTCCAGAAATTATGACTATGATCGATATAGTCGAGTGTGGGGTATTTAGAAAATCCTTCCTTACATATTATAATTTTTTTCATTTTTTTATTTCTTCACTGCACTAAACTGCACTTATGTGGTAACCCACATGACTCATATGCTGCTACCAATTCTATTTTCTGACTTATTTTGATGAATAGAAATGATGATGAGGATTTGCATAATGAAATCTTTATTGACTATGTAAGATATACAGTAGAACTGACCAATTTGAATAATGCAAACTTTATTGATTGCTAATGGATTGTTTATACAAACGTAATTTATTCTATTCATATTAATGAATTTATGAGGAAAAGTATTTATATTTGTTTAAAAATTGTCATCTATCTATGCGTATAGAACGGTGTAAATGAACAAACGATCATTATGATTATTTGTTGAATACGAAGATTAACCAATATTTTGTCAGTGTCTATCAACTTAGAATTGTATTCCTTGGGGCAGTTGAGCGCATTGTACCACTTGACAAAGGCTTTCCGCCGAAACGTGTCGCTTGCTTGCACAATAAACTATTGTGCTATCTACTGGTGTGCAGTATCACTTATTTTGCATTCGAAATTAAATTTAAGTTTACATGTTGGATGGCAGCTGTCGCTGGCACCGGCACCGCTAGGCTGGTTGAACGACTCGCGGAACAGCAAGATCTCGTTACTATATATATATATATATATATAACATTTGTAATTGTAATGTTGGTCAAATTGTTGGGTTTTAAAGGTGTTTTCAGTGAGTATTTTTTAACCTAATGATTTAAATTGTTTTGTTTATTAAAAATATTTTATTTTATTTCTAATTCTTAATTATATTTTTGAATTATTTTTTAGGTTTAATGTTATGTTTTTTAGGGATGTTGGGTTTTATAGGGGTTTTGGATGGGGTGTTTTCAAATAAAGGTTTCTATTTAATATTTAAATATATATAGTTTATCATTTGGGTAGTTGAGTTTTATAGGAAGTTTGGGTAGGTAGTGTATTAAAACTTAGAAATGTTAATTGTTTTCTTTAAATCTTTATTTAGATTCTTTTTTTAACTTTTTTGTTTTAGAATAACTATTTATTATATAGGAAATTTGTTTCTGAATTTTAAAGTATTTTATCAAAGAACATAATAATTGTTTCAATTTTCAAATTTAGTTTTGTGATTTAACTTATTGTGTTAATGTAAATTAATTTGCCAATAATGTTTACTTTTTTATATTTATATTATTTTTTAAATGTAATTTGTCAAATAATATTATTTGCTAACTTTAATAAGTAATTTATTTCTGATGTCTTCATTTTTGTTTATTTTATACATATGTGTGTACATTTTTCCTGTTTCTTCTTTAACGTTGACTAGTTTGGAGTGGAAATAGTAAATCTGATCCGTCCCTCCCACAGAGTCCAATTATTTCCTCAATGTTGCTTAGTTTAGGGTGTGAATAGTAACTCACACTCCCACCAAGAGTTCAGTGCTTTTCCCAATGTTGTTTAGCATGGAGTGGGAATACTAAATCTGCCCCCCCCTCTGCAGAGTCCATTGTTTTCCCCAGTTTTGTTTCATTTGGAGTGGGACTAGTAAATCTAACTTCATCCCAGTGTCCAATGTTTTCGCCAATAGTGCTTAGTTTGGAGTGAGTCTTGTAAAGCTAAGCCCTCCAGACTACAAAGCTTTCCCTAATTGTGTTTTATTTGAGGTGGGACTAGTAAACATCCCCCCACGCCCACCAGTGTCCAACATTTTCTCCAATGTTGCTTAGTTTGGAGAGGGAATAGTAAATACGACCCCCTTCAGAGTTCAACGCTTTCCCTAATGTTGCTTAGTTCAGAGTCGGAACAGTAAGTCAGATCCCTCCAGAGTGAAAAGCTTTCCCTAATTTTGTTTCATTTGGAGTGGGACTAGTAAACTTCCCACACCAGTGTCCAACATTTCCCCAATGTTGCTTAGTGTGGAGAAGGAATAGTACGTGTAACCTCCCCAGAGTCAAACACTTTTACCAATGTTGCTTAGTTTGGAGTTGGAACAGTAAATCTGCCCCCTCAGCTTTCCAGAGCACAAATCTTTCCGCAATGCTGCTTAGTTTGGATTGGGAAGAGCACATTTCCACCCTCCCCCAAAGAGTCCAACGCTTTCCCCAATGTTGTTTATTTTGAAATGGGAATACTATATCTGAGCCCCTTCCTCTACAAATGTATGTTAATTTAAGCATAGAAGTGTATTTACAATTGTTTTATATGTAGATTTATATGTAATTATTTAACATTTTTAACATTAAAAAATAATTTGTAAAGATATTTAGTTTCAAATTTATTTTCAGATCAATGATTGATTGATGTTTATAAACTTATTTTAATTTGTTTGATTGATTTATTTTTTGTAAATTATTTTTTTATTGTAGAAGTTAAATAATTTTCTCATTTATTGTTATTTACATTGCATATTTTGTAAATTGTAATTACAAGATAGATTTCTTTTAATTATATAAAATATATTTTTGAAAAGTATTTTTAGAAAAAGTATTTTTCATTAAATACATTTAATGTATTAAAAATATACAGTTCTTACACAATGTATTGGCATCATATATATTTGTTATTTTTAATGTTAATTTTAAGATTCACTATTATTGTAATCTATATTTTGATAATTTTTAACTTTAGATATAATTGAAACACAATATTTTGGATTAAATATGTTTGCTAATTATAAATATAGGGTTGTCAGTTTTATTGTTGTCTATATTTTGACTTCAGTATTATTGCAGGTCGAAATTTTTGTGGTCGACATTCAATAGTGGAATCAACAGAGGCACTGTTTGGTGCTGTATGCTGCTGGGAATATAGCCATTTACAACAGCTTACCATGTTGGTGCTGAGCATAAGGAAATATGTGTGACTATGTGATACTGCAATATGGACACATTTTTAAGAACTGTGTCAAAATGCCATAATACGCATGCTCCCTCTGAGAGAAGGATTGTTGTTTGGCAAAACTTCGTTAGCAGAGACTCTGTATCAGAGTATTTAATGGAAGATTTTTTGATTGAGGTTTGAAGATATAGATGGAGGTACGGAGTTTTGGAGCAGGTATGGATGGAGGAATATATAGGCCTGCATTTCTCAATGACCTTGCTGGCAGGACCTCTGTAGCAGAGTAAGTAACAGCAAGAGGTCTGTCATTGTCCTAAGTTCTAGCAAGGACACAGACTCCTGCAGTGTCCTGATATATTTATCTTAGAGTGAAGGTGCACAAAACTGAAAATACTCAGACTCTTGGACCCAAACTCAATAAGCTGAATAAAAAGCTACTTGAGGTTACATTTGATGCTAATATTGCGTTCTTCCTGTATGGAAGAGGGTTGACACAACTGCACTACAAATCACAAGATGTAGTGCACCAATCTAGTTCTTCAACCAGGAAATCAGTAGGAGCAAACCCTTAGTTTATCTCAGGCTCACTTAATGATTCTGGTCCATTGACGTAAGACTCCTGGTTGGTGGCCCAGCATGTGTTTAAATGAGCTAAAACTAGGCAGCATAAAATGTGCAATTCGGGTGATAGGAAGCTAATCCTTCAGAGTGTTCTTTTCGGACCAACAAGATTTATATTGGTGAAGAGGTGTTAAATGAGCTAAAAAGGCTTCTAGGGTAAAATAAGCCAATTGTATGACTGCGTCACAAGGAGCAGTTTATTTGCTATCACTTTATCTGGGAGAAAGAAGAATCCAACGAGGATTGACATAGCCTTGATGCAGTTGTTAATTTGTAAATAAATAAGTGCTCTCGTCAGGAGGCATCTTGCACCAGCTGATTTCTCCAGTTAGCGCCGCCTAAAACAGAACCAACTACTAACCATGAAAGTGGGGAGAGGATGTGGCTTAATGGCCATAGCTGCCGACTTCGGAGCTGGGGAACCAGGTTAGAGTTCGGCGTTGGCTCAACATCCTGTGATTCTGGGCAAATCACTTAATCACCCCATAAATGTATGTGTCCTTAACTGGTGCTCCTGAACAGCGCCGGTGTTGACGATTAATTGCCAGTACTGAGCACCAGAAATCACTGGCTCAAATTTAGCACTGCCTTGATGAGTTATGTTGGTGGCTCCTAGAGGCCTTTCATTTCTTTGGCTGATTTTGAAATTGTGTCATGTATTCACTGATGTTTTTATCTGTGTGTCTGTTGTGAGCATAATGATGTGATTTTGATATACTTTTATGGCTACTTGTATAACCGAAATAAAGTTTGACTTGACTTGACCCTGGCAGTGACTTTGGAGAAAGCCTGAAAATGGAATTTTTCACCCTGTGCGGAGAAGAGACTTGGGGGTGATTCCGATTCGGGCCGGAAAACATACAGACCGACTCGGTACGGGAATGTTGTCCGACCGACACGTACCGGCGCTGCCCGATCCGCGTAGTACGATGAAATGCATGTGAATTACGACCGACTCGTACGGAACACAAGCCGAACGACCGAACCGCACGGCAACCAGCTATCCGGCCGGGAAACTACGCAAATCGAACCGACCGACACGCACCAGGAATGAACCCGACAGAAACGTACCCGCGAACTCCGACCCGCGCAGTACGATGCAATGCGTGTAAAACCAGACCGAGTCGCACGGAGCCCAAGCCGTACGACTGACACGCATACAAAACCGAGCCGAAGCAACCCAATACTCCGCGACCGACGCGTACGCCGCACATGAAACCCATCAGGAACACAGCTTGAAAGACTAGGAGAAGCCCGCACGAGCCAACTGCAGCGTCCTACTCGGTCAGAAGAACGTCTCCTACATGCCTAAACAAGCATTGGCATAGCCAATAGGTCTCGCTTTTGGGACCTTATAAGTGTTTACCCATGCAACAGTTGATGTTGTTGCACCAAGGATATTGTGCTGCATAACTAAATACTTATAAGGTCCCAAAAGCTAGACCTATTGGCTATGCCAATGCTTGTTTACTAAGTTGACATGCCTCTGATGACAGAATTAACGATGGGCCAGCTGTCGGAGTAATGCTATTTTATGATGTGCAGCTTAAATCTCTACTCTAGGTTTTACAATTATATGCCCACAGAGTTCCCGTGGAGCGTTAATTAACCTCTGCTAGTTGGTGCTTCATGTTGCGTCCACATGGTACTTGTTTACCAATTGCCAACATATGTAGCAAAGAGTGAATCTCCTTTTATACGATGCCCACAATAGGCTCCCCACCCCCCCCCCACACACACACAAATTGCGTACTCAGCCCTACACCGCACCTATTCTGATTGCCATTACCGGGCTTTGTTCCCAAACTCTTTTAAGTACTTTATTTTTAGTAGGGTTAAATGTTCTGTTTTCTTTATAAAAATGCCGTAATGGTTCATTGCCGTTTGCAAACCCCAAGATAAGTTCGTTGCAGTGCAGCGTTGTAAAGAGTAGTTAAGCAGCCTTTCCCGAAATTTAACCACATGTACATAAATTGCTACAAGCTGTGGTGCTTTATCATGGCTTTGAGCTATAGTGGATAATGCGGACCTTTCAACCCCTTTTCTTTGGCTAGGTCTGTTTGGACAACTCGCTGCCAGGCAGTGCGTGCACAACCTAAGCACGTAAAATAGTAATACATGTACTTTGTTTGTAGGCTTCCGGTGTTTCCGTAGATGATAACGTCGTCGCTGCGTTCAATGAGATGAAGGTGAGGAAACACTCTTCTCCAGAACAAATTAAAAAGAGGAAGAAGGCAATCATATTCTGCTTAAGCCCGGACAAAAAAAAGCATAATCATTGAAGAAGGAAAGGAGATCCTCGTAGGCGATTGTTCTTCGTGTGATGATGTGTACAAGCCCTTCATCGACATGCTTCCAAAAGACGATTGCCGCTATGCCCTTTACGATGCTTGTTATGAGACCAATGAAACCAAGAAGGAGGATCTGGTTTTTGTCTCTGGTAAGTATATCTAACAGTTTAGCTCTCGAACTTGCCAGAGCTTGTGGCACCCCAAATTCATGAATGAGTGACACATTAAATGGCCAGTGACTGAGCCCTTCCTTGTCCTTTACAGATCCTTAGATGAACCTTTAACAATAAACCCTGACGGACCTGCCTTTGCTTGTAACCTTCTGATACACTATAATATAACTTGTATTTCAACCATCCTGCCATGGGCAGTAAAGTAATCTTAATGGTCACCGCAACAAAAGTCTTATTACTGGTGTGGTTTTAACTATTTGTTTAGTGTGATAAATATATATATTTTTTGTGTGTGGAGAATTTTAGGTGCATTATCTGTTGTGTTTTATTGGAAGCTGGTGAAACTGTTGCATCAGTTTTCCAGGCTGGTGCTTGCTAGGTGTGGCGACCTGAATTTGAAGCCAAATTGCTTGCATGTTCCAGAAGTGTAGAACGCAGAAGGGAAAATAAAATGACTCCTTCTGGGGTATGTTCAATTATAAAGTAGCTAAACTCATGACAAACGTTTCCAAATGGAAACCAGGGTGGTCAGGGGTAAAACGCACGTGGATTTCGTGTTGGGAGACCAGGAAGGTAATTTTCAGTAGGTCGCTTCTTAACATATACGATACTTGCATCAGTTTCACTTTCAACTATGACATTAGTTAAAACCAGCACAAGCGCGCGCCTCGCGCGGCAGGAGGGGGCCTGCGCGATTCCCTTGCGGGAGCGTGCAGCAAGGCGCGATGATTGCCACCATATGGCGCCGGGCGCTCCCGCAAGGGAATCGCCAGATGTGCACGCGTTGCCATTGCAAGCAATGCAACGCGTGCACGTTTTTGCCCCCAAAGCTGTGCCGATCGCTAAAGGTCTCT
This sequence comes from Calotriton arnoldi, assembly GCA_963921515.1. Taxonomy (NCBI): domain Eukaryota; kingdom Metazoa; phylum Chordata; class Amphibia; order Caudata; family Salamandridae; genus Calotriton; species Calotriton arnoldi. Next base: position 173,884 of record CAWUFW010018476.1, on the reverse strand, counting down.
CCTATGCAGCGCATGCGCGCTGCGTAGGCGAGACCTAAAAACACAAAGGAAAAAATACAAAAAAAAGGGCCAAACAAGCAATGACAAAGTCAATAAATACAGGGGGAAAAAAACATGGAACAAGGACACACCCCCAACTCCACCCATATAAAGGCCACAAATCCCTACCATGATCCTTTGCAAATTCAACTGACCTGCCAGCACAGAACACCATCAGACAGCAGACACACTCACAACTCATCCATCACACAAGCCACACACCATTAGCACCTCCCAAATAGCACCCTCACATACACCCAGCAAAACCTACACTCACCCACCCTCACTTGCACACTCACACACATCAATCCCCACCACCACCCATCACCATGCCCCCAAAGAAGAATCCAAAGTTCCTAGACAGTGAATTGGAAGTCCTGGTAGATGAGATCCTCAGGGTAGAGCCACAGTTGTTTGGTACATTGGTCCAACAGACCCCCATGTCGCAGAAAACCAAGATGTGGGAGAGGATCGTCGACAGGGTGAACGCACAATCACCATGTTTGCGCACAAAGGAAGACATCCAGAACAGGTGGTATGATGTGCGCAGGAGGGGCAAGGACCTACTCGAGAAGGATTACGCCTTGAGTAATCGCACCGGCAGTGGCACTCCTGCCAAACCAGTATACCTCAGGCCCTGGGAGGAGAAGGTGCGGGCCATCCTACCACCAGTGAGCGTATATGGACTATCAAACATCCCAGAGCCTGGTGAGTACACAACCAATATACACAATATTGTGTGACAATACACACACATCACTGTTAAGGGGATAGTCAAACCATGCACCCTTAGCAAATCCACAGCAACCAAAAGATAATCATCCCAAGATGTGTATGTTAGTCAGATAAACACAATACATGCCATCTCATAGTGATATGTAACTGTGTCATGACATGTACAAACCTAACAACAAATAGAGCAAGGCAGTTGCACAGATCTAACCAACAAACACAGTCAGATATTTTGCCACCACTAGAACACCACCTCACAGGGAAGCTCACTGAAAGGAAGGAATTCTGTGTATGCTGGTGAAGTGAGTGTAGGCAATAGCATGATGGGAGTTGTAGTCACAGATATTGGTCACCCTCACAATTGGCCCATCAACACCACTCTGAACCATGCTCACATCACAGGGGGAGTGGAAAAGAACTGACAAGATGGCTGACACTGGGTACTGCTGTGGGGAGCACAAGGCCCTGCTGGGAACTGTGCAACAACCAACAGCAGGACACCACTGACTGACATCCTGAAAGCCAACTTGCACTCCCTGCAATGGAAGCACGTTCCATGGTGGGATATCTGACTGGGTGGGAAGGAGGACTGACACCTCTGACCATAGTTACCAGCAGCTTTTCTCACACACCCCCTTAAGACAAACTCCACACAACTCACCTGGGAGAATGCAATGCCTCACACTAATTAAATATCCCACAAAGAACAACCTCACTGGGTTATGCTGTGTGAAGCACAGGGACACTTTTGTGACTTGTAGCCAAACAAACGCCAGGACAACACTGTCAGCCATCCTGTCAGCACAGGCACACTACCCCACAGAGAAGCAGAGTCAAAAGGAAGGAAGTATGGGCATGCTGGGAAGGGGGGTGTAGGCAATAGCATGATGGGAGTGGTAGTCACAGCTCAACATCCCCCACCCACATGGCCCAGCAAGCTCACACTGAAGCATGCACACCTCACAGGGAGTGAAAAGCCACTTCTAAGATGTCTGACAATGGTGCTCTGTTGTGGGGAGTACCAGGCCCTGCTGGGAACTGGGCACTAACCAACAGCAGGACACCACTGACTGACATCCTGAGAGTTAACCTGCACCCACTGCAAGGGTGGCATGCTTCATGGTGGGATAACTGGGCTGGGGGGAGAAGGAGGTCCGGATGTCAACCAAATACCACCAATGCTGGTCATGCACACACCTCAACATCCACATTGAAATGCATCAGGTTGGCAGGACAATGAGCCACACCAATATCAACCTCTGACTGTGACAACTTAGGACAATGCAATGTACAGGGCCGCATCCAGAGGTACAGTCACAACTGTCATGTGTTTGAACCATTGATGCCTGCAGAAACATAACATACATTGTGTGTCTCTTCCAAAAACAGGTGATGATGGGACACAGCAGCAGATGAGGAGGAGTCCCTGTCCCAGGCTCCGGTGGCCCCTGAGCTCTCTGGTGTGGAACAGCCTCTGCCCTCATCGGATGGCGAAGACCAACCTGGCACCTCCGGTGTGAGTCATCATGCAGCACCAGCAGGACCACCATCTGCACCCCCTGCACCCATTCCTCCAACATCTGCCAACACACAGACCACCCCCGCCGACACGGACAGACCAAGGACCTTGAATGACAACAGCACAGGGACCCCAGCCCACCGTGAAGCAACGGACAACAACCCCAGTACCAACCCCCAAGGGGGCCTAGGGTCACCTGTGCGTGCCACCGCAGGTCCCGCACGTGTGGCCAGGGGTGGTGGGAGGGGTGGTAGGCAGAGGTCGCTGTTTGCAGAGGGGTCTGGACTGCATGATGACCCACAACTGGCACGCATTGCTGATGCATACCAGAATAGCACCGGAGAGGTCAGCCAGGTAGTGGGGATCCTCAAGGACATTCAACAGCAGCAGGCTGCCCATCATGCCCGCTTGGACTCCCACATGTCCCGTGTGGAGACACACATGTCCCGTGTGGAGACACACATGTCTGGCATGGAGTCCAAGTGGGACACATTTGAAGTACTGACAGCGGTGCAGAGGGACATATTGACATGCCTCCGCCAGATTAGCACCAACATGTCCACACCTCCCTGTGTGCCCACAACATCTGGTGCCGCAACAACTGCAACTGCCACAGGGATGGAGGATGACTCTGGTGGAGAGTCCTCTGCACCGCAGCAGCCTGCACGTGAGGGTCCCCCCAGAAAGAAGAGGGGTCGTCCGAGGAAGGACAACTGAGAGGCCGATGGCCATGTACATCCCCCAGGAACCCAACACCTGCTCTGGAAATTCTCCTTTGTGTGCAAACTGTTCATCCTGTCGAATGCAACCCAACTCTCCCACATGACATGGGGAGTTTAAGTTGGACTAATGTATCAGATGACTGGACTTTACTCAGGACATTTCTGCTACCAACACTTCCAACTCATCTGGGAACTTTGGATTCCAATCCCAATGTACAGCACCCCCCATCCTGTGCACTATCCTCACACATGTATGTAAATAAACTCACTAATACACCATACTTGCCTCTGTTGTGATTCCAACGTTGTTTTTGTCATGGGGATGATGATCTGCTAAATGACACTGTGCATGCTAACTGCTACAGCAAGTTCAACACCGTCATGTGAGTCATGGCGACGTGACACATATGAGGGAGACACACCACTAGGGCTACACAACACATACACACCAGGGCCATCTGACTCATCGCCTACACTGATGTTACCAGGAAATACAGTGGAATGCACAGACACCACACCTATTCAGAGTCTGTGTTAACTAGCCCACAGGTGCAGTAAGCAAATGTCAGTCAGATGTGTGACCACAGACAACGCACATCCCAAAGTGAAGCACAGGTTTCCACTACAAATGCAAGGTAATCCCACGTGGCAGTGGCCACACAGTCAACAAGTGTAAAAGAAATAAAGTCCAGGGGTGTGTGGCACATCACCTGTAGGGAAACAACTGCTTCCACCCTGAAAGCTGAATCATGGTGTCGGGGGATCCGAGTTGACCAAACAACTCAAAGTACCCTGAGAAGGACAGACATGACACACAGTCAAAAGCACTGAAGAACAGGACAGAACTGCAATACTCATGCCAAATACATGTCACAAGATACCTACACAAAACCAAGTTAGCATGTCAACACTGTTGGGGAGTACAGACTACCTGTAAGGACACATCGCTGCACGCATCCAGTCAAGTAGCACATGGCCACACTCAAACAGCAACAGAGCACCACCAACACATATCATGCAAACTCACATCATTGACATGACATCTCTGGATACTCACATTCAGCTGAAGAAGTTGGTGATGAGCTGTGTGCGGACATCACCCTCATCATCATCATCATCACTGGCATCGTGGCCCAGGCCAGGATCCTCCACAGGTGGCGGATGTTGGTCATCGTCATCCAGGATGAGAGGCAACTCCTTCCGCACTGCCAGGTTGTGTAGCATGCAGCAGACGATGACAATCTTGCACACCTTTGCTGGGGCATATGGGAGGGCCCCTCCTGTCTTGTCTAGGCAGCGAAAGCGGCTCTTCAGGAGACCAAATGTCCGCTCGATCACTCTCCTGGTCCGACCATGTGCCTCATTGTAGCGCATCTGGGCTGGTGTCACAGGGTTCCTGAGGGGTGTCAGCAACCACGGCATGTTGGGGTATCCGGAGTCACCTACATACAGACAATTGCACATTAGCTGAGTTGGAAAAGAGGGTGGAATACAACATTGCAGAACACACAGAATGGTACAAAGTCAGTACACATCGACAAGCCAGGCACGCTGGTTCTGCATCTGTGACATCATCCTCGGGATGCGACTACTCCTCATCACGTAGGCATCGTGTGCAGAACCGGGGAAACGGGCACACACATGTGAGATGCTCATATCTGCAAGACATACCACCAGAGCATTGATCGAATGGTAATGTTTCCTGTTCCTGTATGCCTGCTCATGTGCCTGTGGTGGTACCAAAGTCACATGTGTCTCATCAATGGAGCCAATGACATGTGGCATCCTCACCAGGGCATAGAAGTCACTCTTGACGTCAGTGAGTTGTTGACGTTTACGGAAATAGATGTACTGGTTCAGGTATCTCAACATTGCCTCCAAAACATTGCGTAGCACACGGCTGAACATGGTCTGTGACATCCCACCTGCAGACGCCACAGTGTGTTGAAAGGTACCGGTGGCAAAGAAGTGTAGGGCTGCCATCACCTTCACCTTGGGGGTCAGCGCTGTAGGGTATGGCAGGCCAGGTTGCAAATGTGGGGCCAACCGCACCGCCAATTCCTCAATCAGCGCCCTGTTGAAGCGGTACCGTCGGATGCAGTCACGTTCAACCATGGTTGCAAGGTCAGGGAATGGTCTATGGACAGCTGGTGTCCTGCAGTGCATAGGTGAAGAAAGAAAGATTGTCAGTCACCCCACATATGTGGCATTGACCATACTCAATATCACATGATACATCATTACGAGAAACAAGTACCTGATGTGTGTGCCGTTCTGTATGGACATATATGGCACCTACATGGCCAACATCTAACATCACAGTTCAACATGTGTTGACAAGTTCCAGGTTGTGCTATGGGAAATCATTAAGCTGTGTCACAGTACCCATGTACTGCTGTCACGTTCCAAACACACACCACAGTGACATGTGAGGACAGATGTGCCACAGGCATCACAGCTCATTGACAGGTAGATTCCCAGGGACCCTGTATTGCCACATGGACACTGGCATGACATGGTGTATCATGTACACGTCAGCAAAACAACCATGACTCCCACAGGTAGTGGCCCCTGTTGCCTCTGCAGGACAGACATGGACGTCTGTGACACACACACGCACAACATCAAAGTCCATGCGCAAACAACGTGGATGTGGAGACTGTCTCCCATTGTGCACATTGAATCAGAGACATCGGAAACACAACATGCACACAGACTGTGGAAGGCCATCTCTATTGTTGCAATGGGTCACCATGTGACGTACATACCTTCCCACATGGGACTCAGGGTGTATGTGACATGACATACACATACACAACCTGGAAATGTGACCATGCCACATGCTCTGAACTGAACAGTTGCACATCACAGTGGTCATGTGCACAACTCACAAAGGATTCTGTCCCCATGAACACGTGCACAGCCTGGGAGTGGCTGCCCCCAAGTGCCACCAAAAAAACCACATGTTGACCCCCATACACACACAGGTAATGCAGCCTTACATGCCTTAGGATACAGTGTGGACAGGCTGTGGTGTTGTAGGTGTGCCCCTGGCAAGTAAATGTGGCTGGCATACGTTCACCAGTGACAACCATGGTGACATATGCGAGTGACTTGTACAGGGACGCGTCGTACAGCAATGGACCGATCCGTGTGCACGCATTGGCCATTGCATATGATGTGGATGGATGCGTGTTGTCATCCGAAATACGCGTTGTACAGCAATGGACCGATCGGTGTGCACGCATTGGCCCTTGCATGTGATGTGGACGGATGCGTGTTGTCATCCGAAATACGCGTTGTACAGCAATGGACCGATCGGTGCGCACGCTTTGGCCATTGCATATGATGTGGACGGATGCGTGTTGTCATCCGAAATATGCGTTGTACAGAAATGGACCAATCGGTGTGCACGCATTGGCCATTGTATGTGATGTGGACGGATGCGTGTTGTCATCCGAAATACACGTTGTACAGCAATGGACCGATCGGTGTGCACGCATTGGCCATTGCATGTGATGTGGACGGATGCGTGTTGTCATCCGAAATACGCGTTGTACAGCAATGGACCGATCGGTGCGCACGCATTGGCCATTGCATATGATGTGGATGGATGCGTGTTGTCATCCGAAATACGCGTTGTACAGCAATGGACCGATCGGTGCGCACTCATTGGCCATTGCATATGATGTGAACGGATGCATGTTGTTTTTCGAAATACGCGTTGTACAGCAATGGACCGATCGGTGCGCACGCATTGGCCATTGCATATGATGTGGACGGATGCGTGTTGTTTTTCGAAATACGCGTTGTACAGCAATGGACCGATCGGTGCGCACGCATTGGCCATTGCATATGATGTGAACGGATGCATGTTGTTTTTCGAAATACGCGTTGTACAGCAATGGACCGATCGGTGCGCACGCATTGGCCATTGCATATGATGTGAACGGATGCGTGTTGTTTTTTGAAATACGCGTCGTACAGCAATGGTCCGATCGGTGCGCACACATTGGCTATGGCCTGACATGGTAACGGACGCATTTTCGAAGCTTTGAGTCGGATGCAGTGAATTCAGTTGGCTACCCACAACAATGTTGCAAATTCATGGGTGTCATGAAGTTGAACTTTTGAAGGATGCTGTGGGCGTGTATAAGTGGTGCAATTCCATGGATTGGCCAGATTCAGAAGATGCAAACAACTTGGACCTATCACTTTGGACACATGGGACAGTATCTGCCTCTGCAGCACACATATAATGCTGGCTGTTCCCCTGAGAGCTCACTTGCCTGCACTACATGCTCCAGGACGACATCTGCCACCACCACTGCTGCTGTCTCTGCATCCTCTGGCTACTGCAATGGCACGTACTGTGGATAGAGCCCCAGCCTTCAGCACTGAGGAGAACCAGGCCCTGCTGGACAGCCTCCTTCCACAGTACAGCAAGCTGTATGGGAAACCAGGGAAGCAGGTGAGTGTGCTGTCCACTGCCTTACTAATTGTGCATGTTGTCTGACTAGCAAGACGTACAGTGTGTACACCAGTGGCTAGCATGCTCACTGAGTAGTTGTCACCCCCCAAAGTGTGTAGTCACATGCACTGAACAGGTATAGTGCAGTAACAGTGCATTCCAACAAGGTTTGACTTCCCAGGCAATGATACCATTTAGTAACTGCTGGCAAACTGTTCATAGCCTTAGTTGCACTACCTGTGTAGATCATATGCCCCTGTGATTGAGACATGTATATCCAACTGTGTGATGCACGGAAATGTTGCATGTGTAGTAATGGCCTTTTCACTTTGTCATCCTCACAGGTTGATGCCCACCAGAAGCAGGAGATCTGGCTGACCATCGTCCGGGCAGTACGATCTGTGGGGGTCTACAGGCGCAGGATCCGCAACTGCCAGAAGAGGTGGCAGGACCTTCGGGGCTGGACCCGGAGGATCGCAAGGGTCCAGCTGAAGCTGTCGCCTCTTCGCAGGAGGGGCGGACACCGGACCCTGACCCCCCACATGCTCCGGATCCTGGCGGTGGTCTTCCCTGACCTGGATGGGCAGCTGAAGGCCAGACAGCAGCAAGGAGGGGGTAAGTGCTAGCCTCAACTGTGTACTATGACTGACATGCTCTATGCACTCCTTTAGCCTGGTTCCACTTCCACAGTACAACTGTCATGTCGTCTTGGACTCATGTCCCTCACTTGTGTCATGCCCCCTCCTCATCTGATACACAGGTGTGGCCCTTACAGTCTGTGACTTAGGTCACTTGGGTACTGTGTACTTGCAGTTACCTGTGGTTCAAGTTGGGGACTGCATCAGTTACAGGAACTTTGTGGTGGGCTGCATGGGTGGTACAATTGCTCACAATGCCTGTGATCTGACATGTACTCTGGGTATGGCTTTAATATGTGTTCCAATTGCTGCTCTGACTCACCATATGTCTGGGGTATGTGCCACACACCCATGCTGCTGCAGAGACCAAGGTAGGAGCCTCAGAAGTATGCACATCATGTGTGTGACACATGCATAGCCACCTGCCTAGTGTTCAGGGTAATACCATGTTGCACATGGACCAGGACTGTAATGCCTACTCCGTACATCGAAGGCACTCTGTTCTCCCACTCCCGTGTGTCAGCATACATATTGGGCATGGGAAGAGTGCACTCAGGTGTATGCCTCTGTGTCACCGTGGTGTGGCGTTGCTATTTGGACTCCTGGAGTGTTTAACAATTTGGGGTGGCCAGCCATCTGAGTTGTGACTATGGGATCTGCACATAGGTTAATGCATAGGTCTCTGATCCCTTGACTGTGCACGATGTTGTATGAAACATTGAGGTGCAGGCAGCTTTGGTTCATTCTCATCAGACGGTGAAGTGCTCATGTGTATGGATTTGTGTTTGCAGTCACTCAAATGTCTCATTTGATTGACGTGGGATCATCTCAGTCCTCATGATGTGGGTGGCCAGGGGTGCACATGTGCACCTGTCAGCTACAGGGCTTACATTTCAAAAACTTCCATGATTGTGACACAGTGCAGACTGGTGTTGTGTGTATGCACTGCCCCTGTGACAGGAGACAGTTATGACTGACTTGCCAGACAGGCCTGTGCCATGACATTCCAATCGCAAAGGGTGATCCAGCAGTGGTGTGATATGTCCTGCATGCACACCATTGTTGCATTGTCTATCAGGACATGAGGACATCATTGTGTCTGGTGATGGAACCAAAACCCGCATATCAACAGAGACTTTGCCCATCACTTTTCCTGACACATGTACTGAGTCAGTGGCAGGAGATGGCATGTGTTTGGAGTGACACATTTCCATATGTTCTCTTGGATGTCCAACAACTGTGTATGTGGTGCATGTGTGCACATATGATTAGTCGCATACAACAGGCAGCAGACAGATGGGTGCATGGACAGGTAGGATATGTGTGGCATGATTGACTGTCAGGCAGACAATGGGCTTCTTCAAATCAGTGTCAGCACTAATTGCAATGTCTATCAAATGATGGCAGGGCTTGCTCTGTGATGTGCTGTACTTACTGTGGTGTGTGTGGTACAGGTGACTAATGTTGCTCTGTTTATCCTGATTGTTTGCAGATACATCCACGGCCACAGGAGGAGACAGCTCCACGGACCAAGAGGAGCGGCAGAGCCAGACTGGGTCCACTGCAGGGGAGACCGAGGGACCCAGTGGCACGGAGGGTGAGGGGAGCCACACTGAGGATACCTCAGCTACGACCACCTCGGCTGGGGAAAACAGCACTTCCAGTGAGGACTCCCTTGTGGAGGCGGGTGTCAGCAGACCAGAGGCAACGTCAAGCAAGTCTGTCCCCGCCACCACCACCATCTCCACCCTCCCATCTGCTCCCATCCCACATGTCCGTGGAGGCTCCCGTGTAGGGGAGCGTGTCTCCTTCATGCCAGGCACCGCACCCCCTGCCTCTGTCCCCCCTGCTGCCCTGAGTGTGGAGTCTGTGGACTTGCTGAAACAGATCCATGTAGGGCAGACATCAATACTGAGTGTCCTCCATGCACACACGGGTCTTTTGACACAACTGGTGTCATTCATGGAGGGCATGTCATCTGGCATGTCTGCCCTACATCGGACCAATCAGTCCATGGCCTCCTCACTGACGGCAGCAGTGTCCCTCCTGCAACTGTCCCTCACCCCTCCTACCTCTGCCCCATCCACAATCCCCAGCACCCTACCTGTCCCAAGCACACACACACCGGCACCGGCACGCACCAGCACAGACACAAGCAGCACACAGACAGACAAGCCAAAATCCAGACGCACACGCACGCACAGTCAGGGGACTGATACCTCACTCACAGGGGATGGGGCCCAGACACACACACACACACGCATCCACGAGCACTCCGCAGTCCTCAGATACCTCTCCCTCCAAAACCCCTTCCCTTGCCTCACCTGCAACCCCCCCCCAGAAGCTCTTCCTCTGTGAGCTTGGCCTCTTCCCCACAGATACATCTGACACGAAGTCCAGGTGGACGAGGCGACCACCACACACAGAGGGGAGTGCCCCTCACACCTGGACACCCTCCCCCAGGCACAGGCAGACTGAGGACCCCATTCGAAAGTCCCCCCGGACCAGGAAGGGCAAGACCCCACCACCACCACCACACAGCTCCACCACACAGTCTCTCTCCTCCATCCCCCAGGCCACCACTCCACAGGTTCCACCGCCACACCCTGCCCCAGGTTCCCCCACACACCGATACTGCATCCCCAAACTGCTTAGGCCCTCCCCCCCTACCACTTGCTCTTCCACCCCCAAACCAGACGCTCTGCCTGTTTGTGCCACTGGTGTGGAGACCGGGTCCCCCTCTCTGTCCTGCCCACCTCATCTGTCCCCCCTTCCACTCCCTTGGAGTCATGCACTGCAGTGGAGTCCACAACCACCCCGTCTGACTCGGGCACTGCAGTGGGGATCCAGTCCACTCCATCTGACCGGCCCACTGCAGTGGTTGCAGCACCCACGCCATCTGACTTGTGCCCTACAGTGGTGCCGGCCCCCACTGAGTCAGACACCTCCACTGCAGTTGCCGGTGACACTCCTGCACCCACCACCCCTTCACTGCCTCCTTTTGGCATCCCCTGATCCTGTCCCTGCGGTGCCTGGCCTGCCCCTTGTATGCCCCTCCGAGGGGGATGTCCCCTGTCCGTACCAGTGCAGGCAAGCAATGGGTGACAAGTTGTCACATATCACCCTGTTGGGACTGTGTATTTGGACTGGCCATTGGCCTTAGTTTCTTTTGGACTTAAAATTTTAGTTTAACATTTGCTGAATAAAGCCTCTTTTTGTTTACTTGTGGTTTTTCTTTGATGTACATGATGTAGATGAGTATCATCATGCATTTGCAGTTGTAATAGTGTTCAGATCAGGAAAATGAAGTGTTGCTGTGATGGACTCCATGTGGTCCATGGGATATGTGTCCTAATGTAGTCTGGATCTATAGCATCCTTTGCTGCAGTCTGAGGGTGTAATGTTCAGCATTTGACACAGGGATGTACGTTTTGCATTTGTAAATTAACATCTTTGGCTTACACTGATGCACAACTGGTGGGCTTACCACTGTTCAATGTTTCTATTTCCCTGACTGTGTGCCCATCTCCACTGGACATGCAGTTTAGCACATCAATGTTGAAGGACTCATCTGTGTATACAGTGCAACTTGCTTGACATGTGTTTTGGGTGTATGCAGATGACTGACGTGACACTCCCCGTACCCAGGCTGATGTGAGCAGAGCCTTCAGTGTGTTGTAGTTGTTGACTTACTGACCGAGTGTTCTGCTGACATGTTTGAGTCGTGCACAGACAAGGTTTGGCACAGCGGACCTTCCACAGGAGTGGAGTGCCCTCATGGCAGTGTGTAATCCCGTGACATTGCCTGGGCCCGTGTTGTGTGTTGTGTGAGCATGTCTGTGTGTGTTCCCTTCCCTTTTCCTACACAGGCTGTGTCCCTAGGGATGTTCCTGTTTGTGATGCTTGCTGAGTTGTCCTGTGTTCATCCAGCATCTTGGACCTGGTTTCTCCGGGATGTGGGTGCATGGCAAACGAATGTTCATCAGGTTGTCATCCCTAGTTGTCTTTGTTGTCAGGGCTGGGGATGTGGGCAAACGCAGATGGGACACAGTCAGGATTCCCTTGGCACTTGTTGGTTACACAAGTCATGTAATTTACAGTTTGTGGTAGCTTTCAGTGATTGTGACATGTTGTGTGTGTGACTGCTGCCACTCCTCAGGGTCAGAGCTGCAATGTTGGAAGTTGTCTATGTGTGTTCTTTGTGGGTCACCTTGGCTTTTTCATTGGTGTGTGACTGTGGCCGGGATCCCATTGATTGGGGTGGATTTCACGTCATGCCCATGTACGGCGTACTGTGCAGTGTGTCAGACATTCACGAGCCTTGTTGACTGGCCATGTGTGATGGGTTTCGCACCTTAGTTCCCACCACCACCCCTGGGATTGTCATGGGTGCATGTGCAATGTCACCAGTCCATGTGAGCTTCACTGCTGCACATTGGTGGAGATCAAGGTGTGTGGTGTTGAGTGTGTGCAAATGTGAGTTGTTGCACGGCTAGACCCCTACCTCCATATTGGCCTTGGCTGACAGGCCGTGCTGATTGATTTGTGCTTGTGTAGGTGTGATGGTAGTTAGTTGCTCAGGACACATGGCTGTGGTTCACAGTGTGAACGACATCTACCTTTGTGATCACAGTGGGATTATCATGCAGGCTAGTGTCACCACAATGTGGGGTCCCTGGGGGTAGTGCTGTGGTGGGTCTGTCTCTTGCTGTGTTCGTTGCTGTTCCTACAAGCTTGTGTGACATGTGTAATTTGGGCTCCCTCTCATCTAACAATGCCTGATTGCCCACATAGGGGAATCCGATCCATGAGTTACTTTTGTGTGGCACTGTATACACATCTGTGTAATTGGGATTCAGGCCTCCTCATGTGTTGTGTGGTTGCCTGGGGACACTGGCACACCCCCCATCACCTGTTGTGTTTGATATGCAGTGTGAGGCTGCCTGTTTGTGTTTGTGCATCTGCACCACTGCATTGGCATATCTTTAGTGTGCCATTGGCTGTATGTTGTTTGGTGGATTTCCCTGCTGTCCCTGAGACTCCTAGGTCATCAGTCAGCACAATAATCATTGTTTGTATGTCCCATTGCTGCCATGGTATGGTATTTGTTCAGCTCACATCTACAGTCTCCCCAGGATATCTACATTTGTGTGTCCATTGGTGCAGATATGTGTGTCTGCATTATGATGGTCACTTCTGACATTGTGTAATTGATAAATGTTGACAATGTCAGCCCCCATGGGTGATGTTTGTCTGCACATGGCCAAAGGTATGTCTTATTTGCACTGCACTGTTTGCCTCACCCAATCTATGTTGCTATGGGACACAAGCACTACTTTGCCACTGATGTGTTTGTTGTTGTGTGACCAGGAATCATCCATGCTGTTTGGCAGTTGCAGCTTTTTCCATGACAACACTTACCTTTTGGTCACTGTGATGATGGGGGTTTAGACCCCATTGCCACAATGTTCAAAATGTGCTTCAACTATGGACCCCATACTTACCTTTTGGTCACTGTGATGATGGTGGTTTAGACCCCATTGCCACAATGTTCAATTCGATACCAAAGGGGATGATGGACAGAGCGCTTGAGCAAATCAAACACTCACCCCCAGTCAACTGATCTGGGTTTAATCCATCATCATTCTTTAGCTCACTCCACCACCCCAGTTCAGACATGGCCATATGCAAATCAGTCTGACCCTGTGCCTCATGGGAACAGTCCAGCCCGAACTGCCAAGCCATGTCTTCCCTGGACCGGAAACAAGCATCCTGGGACCATTTTCTGGCTATTCAGCCATCATCAGCCAGGCTAGCTTGAATCCAGTGGCAAAGTGAGCAAGGGACCCATGTCTGGGCATACCCTGCCAACTTAGGGCGAACAAAGCGATACCAAAGGGGATGATGGACGGAGCGCTTGAGCAAATCAAACACTCACCCCCAGTCAACTGATCTGGGTTTAATCCATCATCATTCTTTAGCTCACTCCACAACCCCAGTTCAGACATGGCCATATGCAAATCAGTCTGACCCTGTGCCTCATGGGAACAGTCCAGCCCGAACTGCCAAGCCATGTCTTCCCTGGACCGGAAACAGGCATCCTGGGACCAGTTTCTGGCTATTCAGCCGTCATCAGCCAGGCTAGCTTGAATCCAGTGGCAAAGTGAGCAAGGGACCCACGTCTGGGCATACCCTGCCAACTTAGGGCAAACAAAGCGATACCAAAGGGGATGATGGACGGAGCGCTTGAGCAAATCAAACACTCACCCCCAGTCAACTGATCTGGGTTTAATCCATCATCATTCTTTAGCTCACTCCACCACCCCAGTTCAGACATGGCCATATGCAAATCAGTCTGACCCTGTACCTCATGGGAACAGTCCACCCCGAACTGCCAAGCCATGTCTTCCCTGGACCGGAAACAAGCATCCTGGGACCGGTTTCTGGCTATTCAGCCGTCATCAGCCAGGCTAGCTTGAATCCAGTGGCAAAGTGAGCAAGGGACCCACGTCTGGGCATACCCTGCCAACTTAGGGCGAACAAAGCGATACCAAAGGGGATGATGGACGGAGCGCTTGAGCAAATCAAACACTCACCCCAGTCAACTGATCTGGGTTTAATCCATCATCATTCTTTAGCTCACTCCACCACCCCAGTTCAGACATGGCCATATGCAAATCAGTCTGACCCTGTGCCTCATGGGAACAGTCCAGCCCGAACTGCCAAGCCATGTCTTCCCTGGACCGGAAAAAGCATCCTGGGACCGGTTTCTGGCTATTCAGCCGTCATCAGCCAGGCTAGCTTGAATCCAGTGGCAAAGTGAGCAAGGGATCCACGTCTGGGCATACCCTGCCAACTTAGGGCGAACAAAGCGATACCAAAGGGGATGATGGACGGAGCGCTTGAGCAAATCAAACACTCACCCCCAGTCAACTGATCTGGGTTTAATCCATCATCATTCTTTAGCTCACTCCACCACCCCAGTTCAGACATGGCCATATGCAAATCAGTCTGACCCTGTGCCTCATGGGAACAGTCCAGCCGGAACTGCCAAGCCATGTCTTCCCTGGACCGGAAACAAGCACCCTGGGACCGGTTTCTGGCTATTCAGCCGTCATCAGCCAGGCTAGCTTGAATCCAGTGGCAAAGTGAGCAAGGGACCCACGTCTGGGCATACCCTGCCAACTTAGGGCGAACAAAGCGATACCAAAGGGGATGATGGACGGAGCGCTTGAGCAAATCAAACACTCACCCCCAGTCAACTGATCTGGGTTTAATCCATCATCATTCTTTAGCTCACTCCACCACCCCAGTTCAGACATGGCCATATGCAAATCAGTCTGACCCTGTGCCTCATGGGAACCGTCCAGCCCGAACTGCCAAGCCATGTCTTCCCTGGACCGGAAACAAGCATCCTGGGACCGGTTTCTGGCTATTCAGCCGTCATCAGCCAGGCTAGCTTGAATCCAGTGGCAAAGTGAGCAAGGGACCCACGTCTGGGCATACCCTGCCAACTTAGGGCGAACAAAGCGATACCAAAGGGGATGATGGACGGAGCGCTTGAGCAAATCAAACACTCACCCCCAGTCAACTGATCTGGGTTTAATCCATCATCATTCTTTAGCTCACTTCACCACCACAGTTCAGACATGGCCATATGCAAATCAGTCTGACCCTGTGCCTCATGGGAACAGTGCAGCCCGAACTGCCAAGCCATGTCTTCCTGGACCGGAAACAAGCATCCTGGGACCGGTTTCTGGCTATTCAGCCGTCATCAGCCAGGCTAGCTTGAATCCAGTGGCAAAGTGAGCAGGGGACCCACGTCTGGGCATACCCTGCCAACTTAGGGCGAACAAAGCGATACCAAAGGGGATGATGGACGGAGCGCTTGAGCAAATCAAACACTCACCCCCAGTCAACTGATCTGGGTTTAATCCATCATCATTCTTTAGCTCACTCCACCACCCCAGTTCAGACATGGCCATATGCAAATCAGTCTGACCCTGTGCCTCATGGGAACAGTCCAGCCCAAACTGCCAAGCCATGTCTTCCCTGGACCGGAAACAAGCATCCTGGAACCGGTTTCTGGCTATTCAGCCGTCATCAGCCAGGCTAGCTTGAATCCAGTGGCAAAGTGAGCAAGGGACCCACGTCTGGGCAGACCCTGCCAACTTAGGGCGAACAAAGCGATACCAAAGGGGATGATGGACGGAGCGCTTGAGGAAATCAAACACTTACCCCCAGTCAACAGATCTGGGTTTAATCCATCATCATTCTTTAGCTCACTCCACCACCCCAGTTCAGACATGGCAATATGCAAATCAGTCTGACCCTGTGCCTCATGGGAACAGTCCAGCCCGAACTGCCAAGCCATGTCTTCCCTGGACCGGAAACAATGATCCTGGGACCGGTTTATGGCTATTCAGCCGTCATCAGCCAGGCTAGCTTGAATCCAGTGGCAAAGTGAGCAAGGGACCCACGTCTGGGCATACCCTGCCAACTTAGGGCGAACAAAGCGATACCAAAGGGGATGATGGGTGGAGCGCTTGAGCAAATCGAACACTCACCCCCAGTCAACTGATCTGGGTTTAATCCATCATCATTCTTTAGCTCACTCCACCACCCCAGTTCAGACATGGCCATATGCAAATCAGTCTGACCCTGTGCCTCATGCGAACAGTCCAGCCCGAACTGCCAAGCCATGTCTTCCCTGGACCAGAAACAAGCATCCTGGGACCGGTTTCTGGCTATTCAGCCGTCATCAGCCAGGCTAGCTTGAATCCAGTGGCAAAGTGAGCAAGGGACCCACGTCTGGGCATACCCTGCCAACTTAGGGCGAACAAAGCGATACCAAAGGGGATGATGGACGGAGCGCTTGAGCAAATCAAACACTCACCCCAAGTCAACTGATCTGGGTTTAATCCATCATCATTCTTTAGCTCACTCCACCACCCCAGTTCAGACATGGCCATATGCAAATCAGTCTGACCCTGTGCCTCATGGGAACAGTCCAGCACGAACTGCCAAGCCATGTCTTCCCTGGACCGGAAACAAGCATCCTGGGACCGGTTTCTGGCTATTCAGCCGTCATCAGCCAGGCTAGCTTGAATCCAGTGGCAAAGTGAGCAAGGGACCCACGTCTGGGCATAGCCTGCCAACTTAGGGCGAACAAAGCGATACCAAAGGGGATGATGGACGGAGCGCTTGAGCAAATCAAACACTCACCCCCAGTCAACTGATCTGGGTTTAATCCATCATCATTCTTTAGCTCACTCCACCACCCCAGTTCAGACATGGCCATATGCAAATCTGTCTGACCCTGTGCCTCATGGGAACAGTCCAGCCCGAACTGCCAAGCCATGTCTTCCCTGGACCGGAAACAAGCATCCTGGGACCGGTTTCTGGCTATTCAGCCGTCATCAGCCAGGCTAGCTTGAATCCAGTGGCAAAGTGAGCAAGGGACCCACGTCTGGGCATACCCTGCCAACTTAGGGCGAACAAAGCGATACCAAAGGGATGATGGACGGAGCGCTTGAGCAAATCAAACACTCACCCCCAGTCAACTGATCTGGGTTTAATCCATCATCATTCTTTAGCTCACTCCACCACGCCAGTTCAGACATGGCCATATGCAAATCAGTCTGACCCTGTGCCTCATGGGAACAGTCCAGCCCGAACTGCCAAGCCATGTCTTCCATGGACCGGAAACAAGCATCCTGGGACCGGTTTCCTGCTATTCAGCCGTCATCAGCCAGGCTAGCTTGAATCCAGTGGCAAAGTGAGCAAGGGACCCACGTCTGGGCATACCCTGCCAACTTAGGGCGAACAAAGCGATACCAAAGGGGATGATGGACGGAGTGCTTGAGCAAATCAAACACTCACCCCCAGTCAACTGATCTGGGTTTAATCCATCATCATACTTTAGCTCACTCCACCACCCCAGTTCAGACATGGCCATATGCAAATCAGTCTGACCCTGTGCCTCATGGGAACAGTCCAGCCCGAACTGCCAAGCCATGTCTTCCCTGGACCGGAAACAAGCATCCTGGGACTGGTTTCTGGCTATTCAGCCATCATCAGCCAGGCTAGCTTGAATCCAGTGGCAAAGTGAGCAAGGGACCCACGTCTGGGCATACCCTGCCAACTTAGGGCGAACAAAGCGATACCAAAGGGGATGATGGACGGAGCGCTTGAGCAAATCAAACACTCACCCCCAGTCAACTGATCTGGGTTTAATCCATCATCATTCTTTAGCTCACTCCACCACCCCAGTTCAGACATGGCATATGCAAATCAGTCTGACCCTGTGCCTCATGGGAACAGTCCAGCCCGAACTGCCAAGCCATGTCTTCCCTGGACCGGAAACAAGCATCCTGGGACCGGTTTCTGGCTATTCAGCCATCATCAGCCAGGCTAGCTTGAATCCAGTGGCAAAGTGAGCAAGGGACCCACGTCTGGGCATACCCTGCCAACTTAGGGCGAACAATTGAACAATGTTCAATTGGGCTTCAGCTATGGACCCCACACCTACATTTTGGTCACTGTGATGATGGGGGTTTAGACCCCATTGCCACAATGTTCAAAATGTGCTTCAGCTATGGACCCCACACTTACCTTTTGGTCACTGTGATGATGGGGGTTTAGACCCCATTGCCATAATGTTCAATTGGGCTTCAGCTATGGACCCCACACTTACATTTTGGTCACTGTGATGATGGGGGTTTAGACCCCATTGCCACAGTGGTCATGGTCTGCTTGCATTGTGGAGGCCACACACATTTATGTGTGACACATGTGATAGGGGGTCACATTGTATGTTCAATGTCATGTTCAGTGTTGTAGGCATTTGACACAGACTACACACGCTTGTTATGATGTTGGGGTGATGTCTTTTTCTGACATTCCTTATGTTGGAGTATGCTGGTTGTGTCATGCATTACCCGTCCTTTGAGTGGGGATGGTAGTAGTGGTAGGCATCCAGGCCCACATGAGTAGGGGTGGTGGTAGTGGTAGGCATCCAGGCCCCCCTGAGTAGGGGTGGTGGTAGTGGTAGGCATCCATCCCCCTATGAGTGGGGATGGTAGTAGTGACAGGCATCCAGGCCCACATGAGTAGGGGTGGTGGTAGTGGTAGGCATCCAGGCCCCCCTGAGTAGGGGTGGTGGTAGGGTAGGCATCCATCCCCCTATGAGTGGGGATGGTAGTAGTGACAGGCATCCAGGCCCACATGAGTAGGGGTGGTGGTAGTGGTAGACATCCAGGCCCCCCTGAATAGGGGTGGTGTTAGTGGTAGGCATCCATCCCCCTATGAGTGGGGATGCTAGTAGTGACAGGCATCCAGGCCCACATGAGTAGGGGTGGTGGTAGTGGTAGGCATCCAGGCCCCCATGAGTAGGGGTGGTGGTACTGGTAGGCATCCATCCCCCTATGAGTGGGGATGGTAGTAGTGACAGGCATCCAGGCCCACATGAGTAGGGGTGGTGGTAGTGGTAGGCATCCAGGCCCCCATGAGTAGGGGTGGTGGTAGTGGTAGGCATCCAGGCCCCCTGAGTAGGGGTGGTGTTAGTGGTAGGCATCCATCCCCTATGAGTGGGGATGGTAGTAGTGAAAGGCATCCAGGCCCACATGAGTAGGGGCGGTGGTAGTGGTAGGCATCAAGGCCCCCCTGAGTAGGGGTGGTGGTAGTGGTAGGCATCCATCCCCCTATGAGTGGGGATGGTAGTAGTGACAGGCATCCAGGCCCACATGAGTAGGGGTGGTGGTAGTGGTAGGCATCCAGGCCCCCTGAGTAGGGGTGGTGGTAGTGGTAGGCATCCAGGCCCCCATGAGTAGGGGTGGTGTTAGTGATAGGCATCCATCCCCCTATGAGTGGGGATGGTAGTAGTGACAGGCATCCAGGCCCACATGAGTAGGAGTGGTGGTAGTGGTAGGCATCCATCCCCCTATGAGTGGGGATGGTAGTAGTGACGGGCATCCAGGCCCACATGAGTAGGGGTGGTGGTAGTGGTAGGCATCCAGGCCCCCATGAGTAGGGGTGGTGGTAGTGGTAGGCATCCAGGCCCCCTGAGTAGGGGTGGTGTTAGTGATAGGCATCCAGGCCCCCCTGAGTAGGGGTGGTGGTAGTGGTAGGCATCCATCCCCCTATGAGTGGGGATGGTAGTAGTGACAGGCATCCAGGCCCACATGAGTAGGGGTGGTGGTAGTGGTAGGCATCCAGGCCCCCATGAGTAGGGGTGGTGTTAGTGGTAGGCATCCATCCCCCTATGAGTGGGGATGGTAGTAGTGACGGGCATCCAGGCCCACATGAGTAGGGGTGGTGGTAGTGGTAGGCATCCAGGCCCCCATGAGTAGGGGTGGTGGTAGTGGTAGGCATCCAGGCCCCCCTGAGTAGGGGTGGTGTTAGTGGTAGGCATCCATCCCCCTATGAGTGGGGATGGTAGTAGTGACAGGCATCCAGGCCCACATGAGTAGGGGTGGTGGTAGTGGTAGGCATCCAGGCCCCCCTGAGTAGGGTTGGTGATAGTGGTAGGCATCCATCCCCCTATGAGTGGGGATGGTAGTAGTGACAGGCATCCAGGCCCACATGAGTAGGGGTGGTGGTAGTGGTAAGCATCCAGGCCCCCATGAGTAGGGGTGGTGGTAGTGGTAGGCATCCAGGCCCCCTGAGTAGGGGTGGTGTTAGTGGTAGGCATCCATCCCCCTATGAGTGGGGATGGTAGTAGTGACAGGCATCCAGGCCCACATGAGTAGGGGTGGTGGTAGTGGCAGGCATCCAGGCCCCCTGAGTAGGGGTGGTGGTAGTGGTAGGCATCCATCCCCCTATGAGTGGGGATGGTAGTAGTGACAGGCATCCAGGCCCACATGAGTAGGGGTGGTGGTAGGGGTAGGCATCCAGGCCCCCATGAGTAGGGGTGGTGGTATTGGTAGGCATCCAGGCCCCCCTGAGTAGGGGTGGTGTTAGTGGTAGGCATCCATCCCCCTATGAGTGGGGATGGTAGTAGTGACAGGCATCCAAGCCCACATGAGTAGGGGTGGTGGTAGTGGTAGGCATCCAGGCCCCCTGAGTAGGGGTGGTGGTAGTGGTAGGCATCCATCCCCCTATGAGTGGGGATGGTAGTAGTGACAGGCATCCAGGCCCACATGAGATGGGGTGGTGGTAGGCATCCAGGCCCCCTGAGTAGGGGTGGTGGTAGTGGTAGGCATCCAGGCCCCCATGAGTAGGGGTGGTGTTAGTGGTAGGCATCCATCCCCCTATGAGTGGGGATGGTAGTAGTGACAGGCATCCAGGCCCACATGAGTAGGGGTGGTGGTAGTGGTAGGCATCCAGGCTCCCCTGAATAGGGGTGGTGTTAGTGGTAGGCATCCATCCCCCTATGAGTGGGGATGGTAGTAGTGACAGGCATCCAGGCCCACATGAGTAGGGGTGGTGGTAGTGGTAGGCATCCAGGCCCCCTGAGTAGGGGTCGTGTTAGTGGTAGGCATCCATCCCCTATGAGTGGGGATGGTAGTAGTGACAGGCATCCAGGCCCACATGAGTAGGGGTGGTGGTAGTAGTAGGCATCCAGGCCCCCTGAATAGGGGTGGTGTTAGTGGTAGGCATCCATCCCCCTATGAGTGGGGATGGTAGTAGTGACAGGCATCCAGGCCCACATGAGTAGGGGTGGTGGTAGTGGTAGGCATCCAGGCCCCCTGAGTAGGGGTGGTGGTAGTGGTAGGCATCCAGGCCCCCATGAGTAGGGGTGGTGGTAGTGGTAGGCATCCATCCCCCTATGAGTGGGGATGGTAGTAGTGACAGGCATCCAGGCCCACATGAGTAGGGGTGGTGGTAGTGGTAGGCATCCAGGCCCCCTGAGTAGGGGTGGTGGTAGTGGTAGGCATCCAGGCCCCCATGAGTAGGGGTGGTGTTAGTGGTAGGCATCCATCCCCCTATGAGTGGGGATGGTAGTAGTGACAGGCATCCAGGCCCACATGAGTAGGGGTGGTGGTAGTGGTAGGCATCCAGGCCCCCATGAGTAGGGGTAGTGGTAGGCATCCAGGCCCCCCTGAGTAGGGGTGGTGTTAGTGGTAGGCATCCATCCCCCTATGAGTGGGGATGGTAGTAGTGACAGGCATCCAGGCCCACATGAGTAGAGGTGGTGGTAGTGGTAGGCATCCAGGCCCCCCTGAGTAGGGGTGGTGGTAGTGGTAGGCATCCAGGCCCCCATGAGTAGGGGTGGTGTTAGGGGTAGGCATCCATCCCCCTATGAGTGGGGATGGTAGTAGTGACAGGCATCCAGGCCCACATGAGATGGGGTGGTGGTAGTGGTAGGCATCCAGGCCCCCCTGAATAGGGGTGGTGTTAGTGGTAGGCATCCATCCCCCTATGAGTGGGGATGGTAGTAGTGACAGGCATCCAGGCCCCCATGAGTAGGGGTGGTGTTAGTGGTAGGCATCCATCCCCCTATGAGTGGGGATGGTAGTAGTGACAGGCCCACATGAGTAGGGGTGGTGGTAGTGGTAGGCATCCAGGCCCCCCTGAATAGGGGTGGTGGTAGTGGTAGCCATCAGGCCCCTATGGGTGTGTATGGCATTGGTGATAGCCATCCCGCCCCTATGGTTCTGCTGTTGCTAGTGTACGTCATTTCTGCATCCCTATGTGTGTGTGACATATGTCGGGTACATGTCGTTTGTTTGTGTTGTGGGTGTTTGACTTACCGTCTGCGCCGTATGCGTCCGTACCGGTTCCGGTAATAGATGTAGAGTAT
The DNA here is from genome assembly GCA_963921515.1 of Calotriton arnoldi. Lineage (NCBI taxonomy): Eukaryota > Metazoa > Chordata > Amphibia > Caudata > Salamandridae > Calotriton > Calotriton arnoldi. The sequence goes on along the minus strand of CAWUFW010018476.1, from coordinate 151,020 downwards.
TGGTAGGACCTGCGCGATGGGATTCATGGTTGGGCCGTCTCGTTCGGGTTTCTCGTGGCTTCGACTCGTACTCGTCGCTGGCTTGTTCGTCTTGTGGCGTGAATCGGAGCTTATGTGCAGCTCTCCCGGATGCTCTGACGTGCCGGACGTAGCGACGGGTTCGGCGCGTACGGAAGGCGCATCGTACTAGTCCGGCCGGAAGGTGCTGTGTATTTGCTTCCGTGCGACTCGATTCGGCATTTACGGATCCGGCTCGGGCGGGGAACAGGAGCTGGAATGGGTACGTACGGCTGGGTCGGGATCTGAGCAGTTATGCGCATCGTACTTGCTCGTTCGGACGACTGTTCGAATCGGTCGGGAAACACGCGTTCGGCTTGGTTTTTTTCCGGACGAATAGTGTTAGGTGCGCTTCCGGCCGAGATCGGAATCGACCCCTTGGTATTTTGGTGACACACCCCTTATATCATGAGGGAGTGAATATTAAATTAGCCAAAGTTTTGTCGTCTTGGGCTCTCGAAGTATTGGTGTAGATATTTGTGAAAGAATGATGATCCGAGACAGGAACGAGTGTAGAGTAAAACCAGGTTTATAATATGAAGATCACAATGAACGCCTCAGCCACAGCTCGTACTCATCTCCCAACTCTCACAGAGCCAAGGGCTTCACATAGAATCTTGACTCCCTAACATTTCAGGGGAATCATTGGCCTCAGACAATGGGAGGGAGGGCACCAAAATAGAACAGTGAAGGGGAGAGGTGAAGGACACAGGAGAGATAAGCTCACCCACGCTGGAAGATACCACAAATCCCCCTCTTTTACAATAAGAGGACTTGAAAGGAGAAGAAAGAGAAACAAGGAGTAAGGGAAGGAAATATATGTACAATAAGCAATATACTTCAACAAGGAAAAAAAAACATGGGTTGATGCTGAGAGAAAGACAATAGGTGATAATTCAAATTGAGTTTACTACATAATCTTTAAGAAAACGTGGGCGGCATATTTTCCTCCTGCTAGACCTGATTGGAGCCCAGACCTTCTCAGTGTCATGTGCAGTGGAAGTCTTATTCTTGACAATTTCATTCTTCTCTGGTACGGGACCCTTTTCTTTGGGATCAAAATATCTTGCTACGCTTCCCATATTCCAAATCCTGCCATCATGAGTCTTTACTGCATTCCTGAATAGTTTTACAATACTTATAGGCTCTGTGAAGCCTGACCACATTGCTCTACCTGTGGGTGCCCTAACCTTAACCAGGTCTCCCACTTCAAATCCAGTGTCTTTGACTCCATGTATTCCATCATAGCGTATTTTCCTCTCAGCTGGGAGTCTCTGTTCCCTTTGTTTATGTTGTTTGACCGTAGTAAAGTCCAACCAACCCTTGTGCCACATTATCCAACCCAGCAATAGTCTCAAGTTAGGTTTCCTAGCTTTCATGAGCTTGAACGGTGTGACATTAGTGGTTTGGTGTGGAGTCAAACGATATGCTTCTAGTCGTTTCATGACTTCCTCTCTCCAACACAAACCGCTGGCTCTGGCCATCTGAATTCCCTCCTTGATGGTCCTATTCAACCTTTCCACCATTCTATTACTCTTGGGATGGTACAACGCGCTTAACCTGTGTCTGATACTGTTGCAATGTAAAAAGTCTTTAATTTCTTGGGAGCTGAGCTGTACCCCATTGTCTGTCTGTATAGCGCTGGGCAACCCCTCTCTAAGAAACACTTCTAGTATGAAATTGATTGCAGTCTTGGTGCTGATATCTGAGACAAACTTTGGTTCCGGCCAGCATGAGAAAAGATCCACTAACACTATTATGTAGGGGAAATGTTTCTCTCCTGTTAGAGGACCTACAATATTTAAGGCGATATCCACACATGGATCCTCTAGTGGTGATCTACAGTGCATGGGCGGTGTGTGCAGTTTAAGTATTTTGTCACTAGTGGAGCAGGGTATGCACTCCTGTATCTTTCTCTCAATGTCCAAGTCTATTCTGGGCCACCAAAAGTCCTAACGTAGTCTCTGCTTGGTCTTTGTGATTCCAAGATGTCCTTCATTTGCCAAGTCGATTAGCCTGTCTCTGATGGCCTTAAGGTGGATAAGTTTTGTGCCCCGGAAAAGACACCCATCCGCTACGGACAATTCCTCTCACACTATCCAATATGGCTTGAGTATTTCCTCGTGTCTATCCTGGCTTGCCCACCCCTCCTGTGTTTTACTACAAACCCTCTGTGAAAGAGAATCCTTTCTCAATTCTTCCTTCCACTGTGTTTCCTTAACTGCTCCTTGTGTTATGGCACAGACACTCTCATCTTGTAATTCTGTTTCCTCTTCCACCTGTGAGTTGTTAATACTTTCCTCCTCCCTTGGCCCCCCTACGAGGTGTGAAAGACAATCTGCAGCATAATTTCTTACTCCCGCCACACACTCCACCCCAAACGTATACTTCTGCAGGCTCACCACCCACCTTCTTATCCTACTGGAGATGGAATCCAGCCCTTTCTTAGTGAAAACTTCAACAAGTGGCTTGTGGTCTGGCTTCAACCTAATTTTTGTTCCCCACACAAAATTTCTGAACTTGTTAATTGCCAAGTGTGCTGCCAGCACCTCCTTCTCTATCACCGAGTAATTGATTTATGCCTGATGTAATGAGCAAGAGGAAAATGCAATCGTCTCTGCACCTTTTTCTCCCTCTTGTGTTAAGACTGCTCCTAAGGCTTTTGAGCTAGCATCTGTGGTTATCACAGTATTTATGCATGGAATGAAAGCCTTCAGATTGGGTGCCCTTGCTAATGCTGACTTGGCATCATCAAATTCCTTTTGACAGTCTTCCGACCATACAAATTGTACCCCATTCTTTAGTAAAGAGCGAATGTGAAATGTACGCCTGGCAAGATTGTCAACATTCAAGCATTCCCATAAAGGACTTTATGTCTTCCTTGTTTGCAGGTGGTGTCATGTTCACTATTGTGCTCTGAAGTTCAGTTTTGGGCAAGATAACATCTGCTGTAATCCTGTGTCCTAGAAACTCTATTTCTGAACGACCTAACTTACACTTTTTGCATCTCACCGTGAGGCCCTGCTCCTGAAATCTTTGTAAAACCTGTCTGAGCCTTTGGTCGTGTTGGACATAATCTTCCCCAAATATTTATAAATCATCTTGGTAGCAGAATAGGCCTGCTATGCATTGCAGCATGTGTGTCATGACCCTCTGGAATACCGCAGCCACAGAGACAAGACCGAATGGCATGCGTTTAAACCTATATGCCCCCTTTGGTGAGATAAACGCCGGCAGATCCTGAGAGTCTGTATGAAGCTTGACTTGACAGTATGCGGATGCCAGGTCTAATATCGAAAAAACTCTGGCACCGCCACCCTACTCATCATGTATGTGATGCTTGGCAAGGGATACTTGTCTACTACCACCTCTTTGTTGAGTGCCCTCAGATCTATGCTCAAGCAAATTGATCCATCTCCTTTTTTAGCTGCAACAATTGGGCAGTGGCGGCTGGTGACATTTGAAAGTGGTGTGCGTAAAAGTAAGGGAGGACCCTTAAGTGGCGAGCAAGCACTGCATATTCTTTTACTTTTGCCTTGTCATTATTTTGAAAACTGCATACCCCCATCTCACCAATGTGCACAGACTCACAAACACAACTGGAATACATGACCACTGCTGCCCGGTGCGCTCTACAGCGAGGCCAAGGACTGAATGGCCATGTATCCTGGACACCTTTTTGACTCACTGGCAGGCACTGTGAGAATCTTGCAGTGCCCTCAGCTCCAGAAGTCTCAATTGCAGCCTGTTATGAACACCTGGTCCGACTCAGTTCAAAGTACGCACTGCACAAGAGCAATGTGCTACATGGAAAAATACAGAAACAACATCCTGGAAATAGCTAACACTATGCGATATTAAGTAAAAGTACACACAGATATTTTTGGCTTGGACTCTGAAGAGACCGCCACCCCAATTGTTTGAAATGTTAGCGCCCACTCCCCTTCCTAAGAAGTTCGTGGCTAAATGCACACAAAACCTACTACCTGTATGCTTATGTGAGGACAGTGTTTTAAAATATGTATTCTAATGACTGCTGTATTGTACTCCTAGGCTAGCCATAGCACATCGTTATATAGATCTAACTTATCAGCCATACACCACTGCAGTGTTGGTGCTACGACATGTTTAATTGCACATACACATCTTGGACCTATATACATATCGCTTTATTCATGCAGTGCATCGCCCGAGAGAAAGATAACACTGCTGTTGCACATCTGCTCTCAAGCCACCTCACAAACTGGTGCATTAGACACATTGGTGTTAACTAACACCTTCCCTTTGCCTAATTTAGTTCATGGTATTGTGCGAGGTATCTTGAATTTTACAGCAGTCCGACTTAGAGAGAAGTACAGCAGCAAATGAAAATTTTTAGAAACCACTAATGCCTAGATGGAGAATATTGTGGATCTTTCATGCGTAAGGCCTTTATTCAGATACCTGAACATGAATCTCTTTTTTCCAGCCTGTTGTTCTCAGGTGAAACATCAATGTAATTAGACTTATACTTCAGAAAAACACATTTTAAAGCCTTTTTTACTTGAGGGAATTCTTAAAACTTTGAAGCACTGACTGCGTGTTTCAGTAAGTGCCTTACAGGGCTCTTTCATTTATTGAGGCAAGCGCTGTGGCTGGAAAAAGTAAATGTTACAATATTTAACACCTAATTATATCACTAAACAAGCGTTTGTTTTTGTCTTATTATATTAAAACATATAATAGAATGTTACCTCGATACAGACGCTATTTCTCACAGACACACTAATACACAGACACACACTTTCACCCAAAGACAACCACTCTCACCCATATGCAGATAATATTTAAAAGTTTTCATTTTGCTCACCCTCACCTTACTCCCTGCACTGGTCCCGTTTGGAGAGCTACTCTTTTCTGATTCCAGCGCTGGAAGGAACTGAAACCTCGCACCTGCGCAGGAGGTCGCAAGTAGCAGGCTTCACTCTGCCTTTTCACCCACCCTTTCCCAACTCTGTGTCGAGTTGGGAAATGGTGGAGAGTCAAGCTGATTGACGTGTAGTCACGGACACTGCTGGGCTTAAGCCTGCAGCGCCCATGGCTAACTTTATCTGTGACGCCTATGTACGTCACATAAAGGGGAGGCACGGAGGCGTGACAGGGCCCAAAGGCCAGGGATGGAATTTCTTCAACCCTGCACATCTCTGAAGGCTGGTGCAGGCACCTTAGTGCGCCTACGCCAGCCTTCAGAGAGAGCCTGTTGCTGCTGAATAGAAGGAGTTCAGCATTTTTCTTTTGTTATACTAAGAGTGAATAGTATATTATTATTCACTCTTGGCATAACAAAAACAAATACAAGTGGGCCTGAAAACAAACGGGGCACAGCCCTTCAGCCCATTCACAGGAACCGCCACTGCAATTGGGGCTAACCACTCTGTGGCTCGACCCGTTCAATGACACCTAGACTGCATAACTTTTCCAGTTTCTCCCTTACTGCCTCCTGTATAGATAAAGGCAGATTCCTTACTTTGGCTGCTACTGGTGTCGAGTTTTCTTTTAGTTTTATTCTGTGTTCATAATGCTTTAAACATCCCAGTTTACCAGTGAATACTTCTGGGAACTCTTTTTCGATAGTAGTTAGAGTTTGTTCCACCCTTTGAACTAGAATCTGAGGATCTGTATTGGGGTTGAGGTATATACCCAGGTCCTTTTGTGCCGGCAATCCCAAGATCGTGTCCCCCTTGAGAGAAACATACATTTTTGTGACTGTATATCTGTCCTTGTAAGCTACCGTTCCCCAAAAATAACCCAATATGTGTATAGGCTGTCCACCATAACTTCCAGGTTTAAAATCCATTTTGTGCCATTTTCTTCCTTTTCCAAATTTCATGTTAAACACATTCTTAGAAATTATAGTCAATTTTGAGCATGAGTCAAACATAGCTTCAAAACTCTGCTCCTCAATCTCGATGACATCCTTTGGGTTGCCCAACAACCCTCCATCTACTTGTAAAGCAATTTCGTCACATGTGGTGCTATTCCTGTTGTAGTTTACATTATTCTACACCGACGACGCGGTGCTGATGGCTTGAACACCTTGTGCCCTTCGTAGCTTGGTTGAATCTTTTGTATCTTTCATGAGCACACCAGATATGAAAACTAATTTTGAGAAATCACACATAATGGCATATTGCCCTGGCAAGAAAGTCCTGTCAGTATTAAACTTGGGCACATAGCAGCTAAGGACAGTTACAAGCTTTTGTTATTTAGGCCTGTTGTTTGATGCAAGCAATTCCTGGCAGGTACAAGTAAATTTTGCTCGTCAGAAACTTGGGAGGGCAGCGGGTTCTCTTTTTAATCTAGCTAAGAGGGACGGTAGGTCCACAATCTCCCTTTTTCTTAAACTGTATAAAATGCAATACATTCCTATTGCCACCTATGGAGCTGAGGTTTGGGGGTATCATAGCGCTGTCCCTGTTCAGGTGGATGAAAACAGAATCTGTAGGAGACTGTTGAACCTCCCGCCCTCAAGTGCAAATATTATTCTGCACTCTGAATTGAACCTAGAGTATATACTTGATAGTATTAAATTGGCCCCTCTGCTGCTCTGGGTTAGCGTGTGGAGCAAGAGGGAGACCAGTTTTAATAGGACTGTTATTGTTGATTGTTTGAAATTGGATGGGGAACCTTCTATACCATTCTATACCATGGTTGAAATATGTTTGTAATTTATTGGACGATATTGGCCTTTCAGAACTGTTCAGAGCCCTTGGTTTGATTAATAGACTACTAAAAAAGTGGTTACAGAGAGATTCGCAGAATATATAATTTCTCTGCAGATTCAGGAGGTAGCTAATAATAACACTATTCGCCACTATTTTTCCATGCTTGCAATGGGTGATATCCCCCTGTACCTTAGGTTAGAACTACCCTGATGGGAGAGGTCTCTCCTATTTAGATTAGGTCGGGGATGGTCTGGTGTTTAGCATGCTTTTATGACATGGAAGGTGTATGGGGAAAGGAACTACCCCCTGTCCTTGTAATGGCAAGGCAGAACAATCCCTGTTACACTTTATGGTTTTCTGTGGTTTTTATCATCAATGTTTTCAGTTATGTCTTAAACCCTTATTGAGAAAATGAGCTTTTCAGAAATGCAGGGTGGCGTTAATCCACCTTCAAATGTTAAACAGCCCAGATATCTGTTTTACTGTATGTGGTTTTCTCAAGTTGGCCATTCACAGTAGAAAATCAATGGAGGGGAGGCTACAGGGCTCTTTGGCTCCTGTTGGTTCTATATTATATTTGATGAACTGCTGTATTTTTAATGGCTTTATCTATTGTATTGACTAATATTTAAATTTTGTGACAATGAGTGTACTGTTTTAACTTGTACTTTTATGATCTTTTCGAATAAAGATTTATTGAATGAATGAATTATCCAAAGTTAAAGCTTTTCTAGAGAATTATGGGGCTGATTAGGATGGCCATCCTATTGTAAAAGGGACCACCCGACAGGCTGCCGGTGGTCCCGACAGAGGCATTACGATGTGCCCGCCACCACGGCGGTTGCAATGCCTATCTTTTGCATTGTGGCAGGCACTGCTGGCTGCAGCACACACCGCAATGCAAAAAGGGGATACATTACATATCCCTGCACTACGTGGCAGGCACCAGGCGATGCCTGCCACATGGTGTTGGGATATGTAGAGGGGCGCCATAGGTGCCCCCCACTGCTTAGGGCAAGGGGAACCTGCTATGGGCCCCCAAAGTCCCCTCCTGCCTGCCTTTTAATGGGGGGTTACCCACCATGAAAAGGCGGGCAGAAAAGGACATCATAATCCCTAAGGAGGTGCCTGGCAGGCACCGCCACCATTGTAGGGTTTGGATGTCCCTCCGACGCACCGGCGGGCTCAAGGACCCCGTCGGATGCGTGGCGGTAGGTCTTTCTGACCGCCAACCATCTGCCTGCCATGGTAATATGGCGGGCGGATTACATCCTCATGATGATGCCTAAGGAAATTCGGGGAAACAAGTCGTACGCCAAACACTATTGGTAACATTCTCTAATTTGTTCACAAAAGCGTTTCTCAAAACCAAATACAGAAATATCAACAAGACTGACCAGCATAATCCCCTCCTACTCAGAGCAATTTCTTCTTTCTCTGGTACCTTCATTTTTGAGCATCCATCAAGCTGATCTGACGCTGGTGCCAAAATACACAGACATGGAACTTTCCAAAAATCTGGAAAGCTGGCTGAGGTTTCTTGAGAAAGTAAGACAGTTGTTCAGTGGGCAGATCCTGTAAATTCCAAAGTTATAAAAATAAATTATCCTTTGCTTTCTGCGGCAGGTAGTTTCCTCACTGTGAGGGATCAGAGGGAAGTCTCTCAATCTGCTCCCTTCTAGGAATGTCCAAAAAATCAGGAGAAGGGAGGAAGAAGCAGTGATTCATTCTGCTTCCATGCTTAATAGTTTATAATCAACAGAGAATGAACCACGTATCTTGAATAAGCCAGGGTCTATAAATATTGTACAAAGGCCCTCATACACTCTAACCCGTGGGCAGCGGTATATCTTGGTTCTCCGCTTGAGAAGGTTAGGTGATTGGTTTTATCATTGGGTCCTTTTCCGCCTGAGTTTCCCATTCTCCAGGCAGTCAACCTTCCTCCACCTGGAGGGAGACCATTTGGTTCTTTGACAGTCGTGATTTCGATAGTGTTAACGGAAAAAAGTGATAAATAAAAAATACCTTCTATCCTGTACTCTTGTTTTATTCGTCAGGATGGGGAAAGATTAAAAACAGTGTGTGGTGCTGATGTGTGAATGGTCCACCGGACCTATATAATGATGATTTCAGTGGTCGACATGTTTCAGTCCATGGGTATCTCTAAAGATCGGTGGACATTCATCAGGACCTTAGTCATAGCGATAACGTGATAGATCGCTTTGACACATTGGGTAAGTTAATGTCACTTACCCATCTTCGTCATTATTTCATGTAATTGATGGGCTTATAGGTTATGGTTGTACCTATATCTTGGGAAAGAAAAAGGGGAAAAGGAAAAACATGCATATTGTTGCTTTATATAGATTTCATATAGTGTTGACCAATTAGGTGCTTTGATGTGTAATGCTACTTGCATATGTGACACAATTTGTGTGCTGTACTCATGTAATTTCTCGTTACATATGACAGTAAAGCGTTAATAATCAATCAGGGATCGATATCAAGAAGGCATGCAGTTATATTTGTTGGCATCAAAGGCTTACAAAAGGATTTCATAATACAGTGATTTGTGCTAGGTTGGTAAGAAAAAAATTCTATGGCTGTTAAGTCATCGTTAAGTTAGTGTAAAGCATATCAATAATTTTACTCCTACTTTACACCACAAGAGCCTGCGTTGAAGATGTAATCAAACGTGTGCTCAAGAATATGTCCATTAAGCGTGTCTAGAAAGATTATCACCGTGTTGAAATAGTTTTTGAAAAATTCTCACCCTTCTAAATATTTTTACGGGAAGAGAAGGAAAGAAAAGCATGCTGTACAAAAGTATTACTTTAGCCTTAATGGTCGTATTGTTTTATATTTGGGGTTTTGTAATTCAAAAGGAAAACATGCAAACGTTAATAAACTTAATGGTACCTTTATGGGAGTTTAATTAAACTCCATCGGTGCTGCGGGAGCTCTGCAATAAGAAATGGAAACAGGCATGCGGTGATAATTTCTTTGCTCACATTACCTTGAGTTGTTGGTGTCATTTCTTTCTCAGTTTCCTCTAGAATGCTACTTGCATGTCCTTGTTGTAGCTTCTTACCACGACCTGGAAGTTATCACCTGCGGTCCAGGAGGAAGTGCACCTTTATAGTGATGATGCGGTATGGAAACTGAAAAGAGACTATTCTAATGCCAATTTCGAGAAGAAGACATACTTGAAAATTCTCTAGAGGGCGTGAAGGTGTAATTGTTCCTATGTGGTTTCATGTGCCCCCTATTTTAAGTGCTGTTATAAAATTACTGTTAAGAGGGCGGTGTTAAGGACAAAAGGCGAGTCTCGATGTTGCGCTTTATGTAGTCAATGCAATCCTCTATGAAGGGATAAGACAGGTTTATCACGGCAATGTGCAGTATTATGTCAATGCTATGTCATTATCTTGAGTTCCCATTATAATGAAATTGTCATTGTTTCTGTTTTGTCTATTTGCCCATAATGTACGGGTTAAGAAACGTGTTTTCTGGTGATATTTTGTTTCGTGTACACACGGGTCACTCTGCTGTTTTAGCATCAGTTGTTCAGTGTTTTAATGACAACCAAGGATTATTGTCATTTAATCCTTTGTCATATGTGTCAAGGTCTTTATGGTAATTGGGCGGGGCAACATACACAGGGGGAAGAAGGAAAGAGAGGTAACATCTGCCAGACCACCCCCTCGGAAGCCAAAATAGACATTCCGGGGTAGTATTAAAGGTAGACTATTAATCGTGCTCAGCCTATAGGTGAAGTTGCATATACTTTCCCCCACCTGTACCTGCCCTGTCCCCTGGACACAGAAACTAGCTGTTGTGTTAACCACGGACACCGGCATCAGTTTGTCCTTAGTAACATTACGATCTTGGAAAGATTGGAAGTAGTCAGATGTGTTAAACCTTTGGAAATCAGCCATTTCCATCCTAAGCCACGTTCCGTTCTTTGCTTTGTCATATATTCTCATACAGGAATTTGGGGATAATGTACCAGAGGTCCCATTTCCTGACTGTCCTACAGGAGTAAATCCGTGATGAAAACGTACATACTCTACCACAGTACGGTAGTCAGCAGGTGTAATATCCTGAGTAGAGAGGTGAAAATGGTGGTGCACCATGACAAGCAATTCAAACCAACCTTCGCAGCTACCAATATATGATAATGGCATAGACAACTAATTATCGCTCTTGTGAGTAACTGAGGGAAGCAATCCACAGACCCAACAATTAGTTGTATTGGACACATCATGGGCTTGATGCAACATGTGTATAAATACATTGTCTGTATAAGTCTTCCTTTGCTCCCCTTTGTGAGGGGCCAAAGTAACAAACATATGCTCTGGGAAGTGGGCATTGTACCAACCAAGGAATGTACAGGATACTTCTCCTCCAAAAACCAAGCTATTCCATGTACAGTTATTAATGCTATCACAATAATCACTATGAAAACTGTTTTACTCTTGGTGGACCAAACCCGCGCTGGGCGCGGTGGTGCAAATGGCTGTTCTTCCACATCAATAGGCCGACCAGACGGATACATTATGAAACAAGAAGAGGGGAGGCAATTGTTCCCAGTGTCCGTCTGAGCCTCACTGGTACATTCTCCTATTGTTCATCAACATTGGCGTTCTTGAGCACCGGCGGTGGAGCTGCTCAGTCCTAGCTCTCGATAAATCCCACGTCGCACAGGATAGTGTACCCCCCTCCTAGGGAGCACATTCAATTTATCCTGTTCAATGTCAGAACATTGCACCAATCTCGCCTATCCCTAAACTAACCCCATTGGTACTATAGCAAAGTACACCCTAACTTGCACAGTCCATCCCTAACTAATCTGACTTCTCCTTTGGTGCACCATTCCTCAACCGAGGGTGCAAATTGTACCTGGTGACTCCAGGCACAGAGGGGTCGGTAAACAGGGGCTCTTTAATGGCACGAATCTCTGGGGGGACCGCTGCATTCAGTACGTCATGATTCTCTGCATCCGTTTGGGTCCATATAAGCTTTGCATTGCCAAAAGGGACGAACCGGGGCACTTGTTCACCTTCAGCGTCCCCTACGCCGTCCCTTACCCATTGATCATAAGGTAAGGGTAAGGGTATCCTGTGGCAATGACTGGAATGGATCAAATTTTTCCAGCCGGCGACCTTGACAGCGGTCCTGGTTGCAAGAAGCACCTGCTCGGGCCCCTTCCAATGGGGCTCCAAGCTCCTCTTCCGCTGAAGATTTTGGAGCAGCACCCAGTCCCCAGGCTGGATGTTATTACCGGGCCCCTCTGGAATGGGTGGGAGCGACTCTCGAATCTGTTGGTGAATAGAACGCAGATTTTCAGTTAACTGATACAGGTAATCTGTCAACAAAGGGTACTCAATCTCTGAAAACCTACGTGGGAGCGGGACGCCCCGGACATTCGCCGGGTATCCGAACACGACCCGTAGGGTGACAATCCTGTCCTAGAATGTGCTGTGGTTCTTGTAGACAAAAGAGCTAGTGGTAAAGCATCTGGCCACTGTAACCCTGTGGTTTCCTGAATCTTTGCCAATTTCAGTTTGAGAGTACCATTGTACTTCTCAACCAAACCTGCTGACGGGGGGTGATTCGCAGCATGAACTTTTTGCTGGCCATCACAAACTAACTGGATAACTTTGGCATTAAAGTGACTTCCGTTATCACTCCAGATCAAACGGGGCAAGCCGAAGCGAGGAAAGAACTCCTTTAGGAGTACCTTTGCAGTTGCGAAGGCCGTGTTCTCTTTAGTAGGGTAAGCCTCAACCCATTTACTTAATGCACAAACAACCACCAACACATACTTCAAATTGTTGACCCTGTCCATCTCAATGAAGTCCATTTGAAGGACCTCAAAAGGAAAAGTGGGAGGTGCAAAGTTACCGGGTGGTGTAGGGGTACCCTTACCAGGATTGTGCATCATGCACACCATGCAGTACTTTACAAAGTGTACAGCCGTCTTCGAAATGTTGTCATTTTGTCATAATGGGTCTAACAACTTGCAAATACCCTTAGCACTGATTTGGGCTGGGCCATGAGCCATCGTAACAACAGGAAGAACATATGCATCTGGCAACATCCATCTCTGCTTCCCTGACTTGTCAATCCAGCATCCCTCATCTTTCAATTGTGCAGTGCTTTCTTGCCACACTGCCAACTCCTCCACTGTAGCCTCACTTTGTATTTCCTTCACCTTCTCCAGTGTATCCTCAAACATGGTGACCTCGGGCACCCACCTAGCGGGACCTGCTACAAACATTCTTTTCATCTTTGTTCGGGCTGTTTCTTTAGCTGTCTGGTCTGCAAAAGCATTCCCTTTTCCTACATCGTCAGTAACTTTCCTATGGGCGCTGCACTTCACTATGGCCAATTTCTTAGGGAGTGTCAAAGTGGACAAAAGCCTATATATAAGAGGGCCATGTTGGATTCTCGTCCCATTAGAAGTAAGGAACCTTCTCTCTGCCCAAAGCCGCCCAAAATTATGGGCGACTCCAAAGGCGTACTGACTGTCAGTATAGATATTGACAGCTAGTCCCTCACTCAATACACATGCTCGAATAAGGGCAACGAGCTCTGCAGCTGGGGCTGACTGATAGGGAACTTGTGATGTCTTGACTACTGTACGCAGTGTAGTAATGGCGTACGCAGCAGTTGTAGTGCCATCTGGTAACTTAAAGCAAGAGCCATCGACATATAGTTCCCCTTGAGGGTCAGATAAGGGAACATCAGTCAGGTCTACCCGTCCTTTCGTCTCTTCTTCCGTCCGGAAGATAAAATCATGTAGATCAATCTCCTCATTCTCAGAAGGGAGGGGTAGTAATGTGGCTGGATTCAGAGTGGCACAGCGTTTGATCGTGATATGCTTTGCAAAGAGTGTTAGCTCGTAACCTGTCAGACGTGCACGGGTGATGTGCTGTGTCCTGGTTTTATTCAAAAGTGTATCCACAGCATGGGGTACCATAACTGTGAGGTGAGTATCAAGTACGAGTCAAGCCGATTGTCTTATTGAGACAGCCACAGCCGCGACCGCTCTTAGACAGCTCGGGAGGGCTCGTGCGACAGGGTCAATCACAGCAGAGAAATAAGCACACAGTTGTTGCTTATCCCCAAATTTTTGTGTTAAAACAGAAAGCTCACAACCACCCATCTCATGGATGTACAATACAAAGCATTTAGCGTAATTAGGGGTGCCAAGCACTGGAGCCGAGCAAAGCGCACTTTTCAATTGCTCAAAAGACTGCTGACACTCTGGCGTCCAAGGCAGGAGTTCATGCATATCTTTTAGCGTTAGCACAAGCAAAGACTTAATAAGCAGAGAATAGCCTGGTATCCACTGCCTGCAATAGGAAGTGATACCTATTAAAGCGTGCACATCTTTCTGAGTTTGCGGAACAGGGATTTTAACAATGGTACTGATGCGCTCAGGGGTCACTCTTCTACTCTTCTTTGACAGTAGGTGACCTAAATAGGTGACATCCTGTCAACAATACTGAAATTTTGAAAGGGATACTTTATGGCCATGTTGAGTTAAATGTAACAGCTAATTAACTGTACTGTCTCTGCAATCTTCTTCCGTGTCCGAAGCAATGAGCAAGTCATCGACATATTGGAGCAATACATTACCTGTAGGGAGCGACAAGGAATCCAGCTGACTTTTCAATGCCTGACTATAGATACTCAGACTCTCTGTATAGCCTTGAGGAGCACAACAGAATCTAAAGCTTCTACCACCTAGGATAAACACGAACAGATACCTGCTATCAGGATGAATGGGAATACTAAAGAATGCATTCTTCAAGTCAATGACAGAAAAGAATTTAGCAGAAGAAGGAATCATTGTCAAGAGAGTCGTAATGTCATGGACCACCGGGAACTGGGGACTTACTATTTTATTAACTTCACGCAAGTCAATCACAAAGCGATAAACATCGTCCTGATACTCAGAGGGACCCGAAGGTGTCCGTTTGAGAATGGGAAGAATAGGGCTATTAGAAACATTAGCAGTCGTCTCCTCAACCACTCCATTCTCGATCAGATCTTGCACAATTCGTATCAAAGCTCGCTCACCTGCCTGCACTATTTTATACTGAAGGATACAGGGTAAAATAGCACTGTCCTTGACACGAATCGAAACAGGCGGTATCTGCAACAAACCCACATCTGTGTCGCCTGTTGCCCACAGCGTGGGTGGCACATCCTTAAATTCAACAGGGAGAGGCACATCTTTGGATAGACACTGCTTAGCGCATACCACATCCGGACCCACTGTCATGTAAACACCTGCCGGGGAACAATAAATCGTAGCATGGAATTTCTTCAACAAATCCAAACCCATCAAATTCTCTCCACAATTGGACGTCAACAAGAATGGCAAATCCACAGTGAAAGGACCAATAGTCAACGCAAGGGGTTTTGAAATGGGGCTCACAACCGGTACACCAGAAAAACCTACCGAAACATTATTATGGCCAGACAGAGCCGCCCAGGGACCAAGGAATGTGAAATAGAGCTGTTCGTCGCACCTGTATCCACCAGAAATTCCTTAGTCGAACCATGCACATCCGCACTGACGTACGGACCACGTTGATCTACAGGTACCGGAACTGGCCCCTCACTCTGTCCCTGGCTGTCCTAGCTGTAAGACATTCCTGTCACCTCATCTGTGTCGTAATCATCATGATAATATTGTCCTCCCCGATGGTCGTCAAAATAATTCTGATCCGAGCGACCCTACGGGGTCACAGCATTCGGAGTCCTGTCTTGGCCACCAGCTCCACGACCCCGTCCATGAGACCCTCGTACTCTTGGGACCGCTACCTTCTGTAGAAGCACAGGACACTCGCTACACCAGTGTCCTTCCTCCTTACAGTATGCACACTGATTCGGCCCTACAGGTGTACTATTCCTGCTGGTACGCAGAAGCTGCCGGGCCAAACCACCCCATCCTCTGCCGTTCCCTCTAGAAGCCTGCTGCAACAACACCTTTGTCTTCAAATCCTTATGCTTCTTCTCCGTCTTCTCTTTCTCCTCATTTTCCCTGTGCCCATAATACTGTGCCATATTCAAAATAACGGAAGGGGAAGAGGTGGACCAAGTGCTCTCAGAAGCCTGCAATTGAGTCGAATTCTCAGGAAGCAAGTTGGAAACAAATCTATTAACAAACAGCCGCACACCACCTTCAATCGATAAATCCTGTCCACTATAGTCTAAGAACACACCTTCAAACCGAGTGAAAAAGTCCGACACACTCTCATCCTTCTTCTGGCAGCAAGGGGATAGCTTGTCCCAATCGACTTTCCTCGGAGGGATGATACAATGCATATACGTGATAATGCGGCCCGGCAACGCAAGTATCTCTGCTCTAGGCTTATCACCTGGCTTCCGTTCCTGATTCCATGCTTTAATCTGGTCCCATGTACCACCCAATTCCGCAACATGATCTGTGTGTGCACTTGTCTCCAAATATCCACCGGGACTAACAAACCAAAGAACATTTCAATATCAACAAGTGTCATCACTGTAGAGGAGGCAGCCTCAGTCAGTTCCTTATAATAGGCAGTCGGATTCTTGCTAGGGTCAGGCAACTGAGTCTTAAGGGAGAAAACTTCACTCCTTTTCCATGGAGTATAAACCGATTGTTCCTGAAAACAGGCCTCTACCCTTGGCCGTGTAACCCTGGTATCTCGGGATGGTAGATAGGATGAACCTCCCACATCGGAAACTGTGATGCAGTGGTGGGGCTCCTCTCAAGTAGCCTTCCCCGATAAGCAACCAACGTCGCAATATTACCAAAGACATGAGCAGGCCCCATATCAGTAACATACACATGATCCCAAATATCGTATATGATCTGCGGTGCTGCACCATTGAAACACTGTTCCCAAAGACCGATCAAAGTAGCTGACATATGCTTAAGGGCATGCTGCTGTACAAAAGGCTTGTAGTCTTTCATCACACTCCACACATCTTCCACACTGTAAATGGGGTTACGGGCCCACTGCGCAGCCTGATTAGCCACCACCTTTTTCTCCTCATCGCCCACATCAGATCGGACTAATGTCCGTCCCATACGCTCCTTAAATGACGTCCAATCTCTGTTCTCAGGGCTGCGTACTGGCTTCCCACTACTGAACAATGTCGGGGAATGGAGGAACACAGTGGGGGTAGCAATAGAGGGAGCAGGTACTAATGTCATTGTCGGCTGCGTCATGGGGGTAAGGGCTGGCGAAAAAGATGCCGAAGCAATAGACGTTGCAGGAGTACTAACAGTCACAGTTGCCACATATACGGCGAGGGCAAGGAAAGGACAGGAGGTGCCGTGGCCAAGGCGGTCTGATCAACAGCAACAGAAGCAGAAACAGCAGAGACAGAAGAACCGGGTAGCTGGGCCTGTGGGGGCTTCTCTATATCGTGTGCTACAGCTTTCTGAGTCAATGTTTGCATTCTCTCCTTCCGGGCCGCTTTCTCTGCTTTCATCCGTCTCTGTTTAGCCTCCTTTTGCCACGTTCTGAGGGAACCAAACATAGACTGTCTACTTCTTCTTGCAAATAACTTCTCCTGTAGAAAACCAATTTTTTGTTCATCAAAAGTGCCCATCAACGGCCACTGCAATTCGGCATTGTCCCTCGTATATTTGTACTAAACATAATAGGGCCAAGGCCATGCTTCACATACATGTCAAAATTCGGAGTGCCTTCTGGAGGCGCCGGCTGACTTTCTTCCAGTCGAGCATCAGCAGAACAACAACGACAACAAGAAACCAAAAGCCGGCTGATCCCAGGCATTTTCAAAAGTAGGCCAAATTCGTTATGTTGCCTGGAAAAGTGTTCACAAACACTTTGTATCCAAATCGGTCCCCACACCGTACCAGATGCAAACCAAAATCGGTCCTCAGACCGTACCAAAGACAAACCAAAATGGTACCATATCCACAAAGAACCAAAACAAACTCACCTGGTGCACACAGGTCAAGCGAATTTATTCTCCACTGCCGACTCTTCAGACCAAATGGTCAGATCCAAGGGTTTCACCATTCAGGACCCCAGTCGGGATGACCACTGGGTGAGGCACCCATCGGTTGGACAGACCCGGCAGCTGCCAGTTCAGGAACTCTCTTGTGCAGGGATCCCTGGTCCGCCCGTCCGACCCGATATGGCCCGACCTCCCCACCCGTCCGCAGGCGAGGATGGGTCACCCAATAGGGTCCCTGTTCGGGCGCCAACTGAAGGAAGTGACCTGATTAGGGCCACTTGGGTCACTCGGGACCACCTCTCAGCCTTCCACACAAATGAAGAGTCGGTCAGACAGTAGAGAATACAAACCAAGTATATTTATTCAGATACACTCGAGCGGAGTCCAGTCTGACCAGCCTCCTGGGATTGCTGCAGAGGGACTGACTTCAGCCAACATGGTGATACATTATGTATAATTCGGAACCAACAAAGACACGCCCAGACTGGAAATTTCCAGTTGGAGGTGGCTAAACAAAGAGGGTACAGAAGGATGAGTTTTGATCCTGAGACTTGGCACACACTATCTCTACTCCAAGGTCGTTCTGCCTGTGCCCGCTGCTCTAGAGGTGAGAGCAGGCCTATCTAGTGGCAAAGGTATGCGCTAATAAGAACAGTGTATTCATTAGTACAGCGAAGCTCAACCTTGGTGAAACGAAAACTATCTCAGCTGCTTTCAGCAGGGGCAGAGAGAGGAGTTAGTTTCGATCATGGCTCAAAATGGCGGCTAAACATAAAATGGTGCCGCGAATGCTAACTTAAGACGTACAATGCAGAAAGGACACAGCCAAAACATTTTTATTCCAACACACCTAACCTTCTCAAGCGGAGAACCAAGATATACCTCTGCCCAAGGGTTAGAGTGTATGAGGCCCTCCCTTGTAGGAATGCTCAAATACAGATGGTAGGTTAAAGGCCAGTGAGAGACACATTTGCCAGGACAGCCATTTACCCACCTAGTTTCTCTTTTTTTATTTCATAGAAAATTTATACCTGGTGTCCGGGGGAATTCAAGGTCTATAGAGAAGGATGGATCTGGGAGTAAAACCACTAATCTGTCTCACAGGGGAGCTAAGAAGAAGATGATGGCTAGAGGTCAGAGAGACACACACATTGTGCCAGGGAGTCCCACACCACACTCAGTTTCAATATTTCTGTTACATAAAGAATACTGATGTCATCTGGTATGTTAGGCTGCACAGGCTTGGCCGATCAAGGTGTAACAACCCCAACATATATCCCCAGTTAAGCTCAAATGTAGATGATGAAAAGAGGCCAGAAAGAGACGTGCCTTGTGCCAGGAGGCCTGGCACCTCATTCTGTTCTATTTTATCATACCACAAAAAAATACCTGGTCTCAAGAAGGCATTTCAGGTCCTCCAGGGGAACTGATTTGAGGTAAATCCCTCTATCTGCCCCTCTTGAGACTAAAAGGGCTTCTGGGAAAAGAAGATGGGAAGTGTGTCCAATTCCAGATTGGGCTGCCCCCCCCTCCATATATTTAGATATGGCAAAAAAGTTATTGATGTCTAGTGGACCTTTTATGCCCTGGTGGAAAATTGAGGATAAATCCCCCAATCTTCCCTATTATGGTGGCTGAAAGGGCTGGGTGTATCAGGAGGGGAAAGCCCCTTTGCCATATTTCTTCAATACATTCACGGGTTTCTCCTGGGCCCTTTCAGCCCCCTCAGTGACATTTTGGTAGTAAAACTCTCAATCGATCTCCTCAATGGGGTCAGAAATAGCTTTAGTTCAAGGAGATGGGGATGTGACCCAATGGCCATTCATTTTTTATCAGTTGTACGACGGTACAACGCATGCAATTACTTTGCATGCCTTTGCCACACATTTTTTAGCTCGCTTGTTTTTACCACGAATATGCATTTAAAACCCATGCCAATACCACGCATTGTTTTTAGATAAAAAAACAATATATTTCTGGGGGGTGACCCCCCACCCACCCCCCCCAAATTACCTTAAAAGCGTGGTATTGGCATGTGTTGTGAATGCATATTCGCGGTAAAAACATGCCCGCTAAAAATGCGTGGCAAAGGCACAACGAGATAAAAACCTTGTTGTAAAGGCTGTTTCCCATTTTTATCCTGGTGTCCAGTGGCATTCCACCTCACTGGGGTGGTGGTTTGCAGTCAACCCCAGATGTGCTGCAATCCATTGATTTTTTTATTTTTGCCCCCCAGTGTCTAGTGGGCCTTCTAGCATCATGCGAGAGTATATTGGGTTTAGCCCCTAATCTGTATCTGGGAGGGCTCAAAAGGCGATAGGTCAAGGGAATGGATGGCGCAGCCCCAATACCAAAATCAGCCATCCCACACTCTATTCATTTTTTATGTTATCTCCCTTTTCAACCTCCCTGGTGGGAATTTGGGGATAAACTCCCCCATCGTTTCCACAGTGGGGCTGAATGGTCTTTTCTGCCAAAAAATGGGTATGTAGGCCTGTTACCAGAAAGAGCACTTACCATTCCATGTATCATTTTTTGGTATTAGTTTTATGTTTCTGGTTTATAGTGCTGCTTAAAGACCCCAGGAAGGGTCATATTCAGGGTACATCCCTAATATGCCCCTCCAGAGTGGTTGAACGGCTGGCAGTGCCACGTAGATGGTAGTAGCCTTGCCCTGTGAAGTAGTGGTGCTCCCCAGTGGCTATTATGCTTGGTTGCTGGCAGCAGTAATTCCTGCTCTGGGATCGTCCTCCTGTGACAATTGCCAAACAGAAATCCATTTGGATGAGATGCCAATGAAAGATGGTTAAAATCTTTTTTCCAAAGGTACTTCTGTCATCCTGATCAATAATCGAAAAGCTGATCTGTGCCCCCGAGTGCTGCTGCTCATGTCAGATGCTGAATCAGGATGACCCAGTTTTCAGGGTAAAAACATCAGCATGTCCCTGGAGCTCTAATGTCATCAATATTTTAAAGGAGGCCTTGGGTGCTGACAACAAACCACTTGCACAAAAACCCTATTAAGGAGAGACAGCAGGGAACCCCTAGTGCGAGCACCAGGGGTTTCTCTACACTGTTCTGACAAGACATGATGTGTGTCATCCAAACTACAGAGTTAGTGCAGAAGACATAAAGGTCAAGTCCTCCACCTAAGAGGAGTTAAATAAAAAACTTTCATGATGATTTAAATGCAATTTTGAATTGCTGTTAAGACGGACTGCCTGAAAAATGCTTATATCCAAACCCTAAGGCTAAAATGGAGATTTCTGAAATACAATTGTAAAGTTAATTGATAAGTACTAATGTGTTCTAAATATCACCATCTGATTATCTACGCACCTATGTATACTTTTGTGAATTTTTAAAAAAATCGTAGTACTTTTTGCATGAACAAAACAAGCATAGTGCACGACATAGGTATACTGTTTGTAATCCATATCAATAAACCTCCATAATGTTATGAATTGTGGGAAATGACACCAATTTTTCGTGCTCCACCAATTTTTGCCTATCTGATTTTGCTGGCTGTCGGACTCTGTGCCCATTACTACCGCTAAGCAGTAGTGAAGAATTTGTGTTTCCCCCTTAAAATATGTACAGTGGAACTCCATTTTAGGCCTATTTAACTTCCCTATAAGTCTATTGTAAATGGTGCCTAAAATACTAGGATGCTATGGCAGATTAAATTTCATTTGTAGTCTGCAGTGTGTATTTACACCACTCACATATATGCCAAAAAATGTACCACTGTGCTCTGGCTGGGCTGCAGTTTAAATACGTTGCAGTGTCACATGGTAGCGAAAAGTTCCTTTGCCATGTAGGAAAAGCCTATTTTTGTATATTCATAAGTCACCTCTAAAGTGTGCCTAGTATCCCCACAGGGCAGATTGCTAATATATAAAAATATAGTACACTGCATATTAGGGTTGGTGTGCTGTTGCATTGAAATACCTAAAAAGCTCTTTTAATATGTAAGCTTTGCTAGACTTTTGCCTGAACATGCCTAGATGGGATTAAAATCTTTATTTCCTGTCTCATCCTTGGAAAATGCTAAAAAAAAAGCTTCAAAATATTTCTTACTTGATTGTCTAAATATTACTTATTTGAAGATTTTGACTTCAATTTCAGAGACTAGATCACAAGGTAAAAATCTTGTTTTTCCTTGAAATATGGACACCAAGTTTTCTCATCATTTCAGCATTATGCTTGGAGTTTGGACCACTTACGCGAGAAGCACATTTTGTGCAAATTTGTCTCAGCTTTGCCAAGTTAGTAACACAGGTTAAGCAGTTAATGAGACATTGTGCATTACAAGTTGAGCAGCAAATGAGGTAGACTGAGGAATGTGTGAGGCAGGCCATGCAACAAGTTAGGCAGATAGAGAAGTAAATGAGGCAAGCTGAGCAGTAAATGATGCAGACTGAGTAGTGAATAAAATAGTTAAGCAGATGGTGGGGTTGAGGGTACAGTAAACGGGATAGGAAAACTACTCAATCGGGCAGGGTGACTAGTGACCACCCAGAAAAATATGCTTCTGATAATGGCCAAACCAGTTCAATGCACAGCAGATGCCCCACGTTTATTAAATTGATCCCTGAATGTGTTATCAACATGTATGTCCAGTCAGGATGATTGTGGAAAATCTCAGTCGTACCACAGTGGCTTTGAAATATTACATTTGTTATGCAGATACCATGCAATTATAACCATTTTATGGATATATGGGATTAAAATAGAAATACAGGTAGACTAACATTCTTCATTTTAGGGGAAGAATATGGTCCTTAAATCTTTCTACACCATTTTCACGTCCCCCTCTCCTTCCAGCTGAGTGATCATTACCCCCTTACCTGCTACTCTCCACCTTATTGATGCCTAGCTTTTTCATATTGCAAATGTGGTTATTTCCCTGGCAAGTTATACAAGGAATTACAACACTTATTAGTGATAAAGTAACAAAAAACTGGATAATTACGTTCTGATGTATTATACATGTTTACAAACATTGAATGTAACAACAAGAATGCAGTACTTCTGTAAAAGATTGGGGATAATATGTGCTTATTGCATTTAGTTTTCTATAAATATGTAATCAACTCATGTCAGGAATGGAGTTATTGGGGGGCGTGGCTAGCAGCCGTGGAAGATGGCCGCTTGTTAAGCGCGCTGCGCTAGCAGCCAGCGTTTGAGCCCACACATCCGTCATAATCCGGGACCCTGCAGGCGGATCACAGGCTTCAGGGTGTATGGGAGAGTAGCGGCGATTGTGAGGAGCGAGCAGACGCCGTGGAAAGGTGCAAAAAGCGGAGAAACAGCGAGTCGCGGCCGGCGGCTCGCGGGGACAAGATGGCGCCCTCCCGAGAACTGTAGGAGGAAGCCCTTTGCTCCGCGTATATCCTGTGGGGGACCGCGCCAGTGGCAGCGGACAGGCTCCCGTGGCATTATTGGAGCTGTGTCCGGGGTGCTGTGGAGAACAGACACGCGCGCATCGGCGTGCGGGAGGCCTGGTCGGTGAGCGGCCCAGGAAGAATCGGCAGGTCAGTGGCGCTGCGGCCGGGAGATCCAGCTGGTCCCCGGCTGTGCACGCTGTGAGCCCGGCAATCGCGGGCTTGAATGCTTTGTTTTCTGGGCCTGGAATACGCCGGGGCATAGCGGCAATCGAGTGCCCTAGCGGGAGTGCGACGGAGTGGTCCCCCTCCCCCATCTTCCACGCGAGTGACTCCCGGAGCTGACTGAGGGCCGGATAAGCGACCGGCTGTATCGGAGGGGCGCCCGTGGCATTGATTCTGCAGTGGAAGCACCTGGGGCATATACGCGCACTCCCTGCTGCATGGGAGGCGTTGCAAGAGATCAGCAGGGGAGCAGCTGCGGGTTGATGGTGCCACGATCGGCATGATCACGCTGCTTCCCCGATCCCCCGGGTGCGCGTCCGTGAGCCCAAGTGAGGCAGCGAACAGTGGGTTGCCTGCTCATCTACCTGCAATTGGCTGTGGGCCCTAGGAGACACCGGTGCGCGCTTTGACATTGGCGGCAGTGGCCCCCTTTTTCCTCCCGCTGCACTCGTGGGCAATACCTCGTGGTTGGTGCAGTGGGGCCCAACCACAGGAGCTCCGGTACTCCCCAGGCTTCTCTTCAGGTTGGATGCGTGGTATTCCTGGCTCGCTGTGTGGGACAGAGCATTGCGGCTTACCTTGCTGGAGAGGGCCTCCCTTCTGCTGACCCTTGTGCTGGTAGTGGCCTTGAAGATCCTGTGGAGGCTGTGATATATGGTGCATAACAAAGCATAGGAAAACAGACACCGGGGCACGTTCGTAGTCCTGCGCAGCAGGTGGGAGACTGCCTGGGGTCCTGGTGGCGACTGAGTCATCCTTACTCTTCTAGTACCAACCTTGACAGCTTACGAACTTCGTCATGGGCCGGAATAAAGTGATGGCGCCGGGCCAGGCCAATCAAATCGATAAATATACAATAGCCATGGGACGCGAGGAGGGGGCGACAGGTGAGGACCCTGATGACGATGCCCCGGACCCAACACTAAAGGACATTATGAAGGCCATCAGAGAATTGAAGGGAACCCTGGAGCCGAAACTGGACTCTGTTACTGAGGAGGTGAATCTTCTACGCGCCGACTTCCGTAAAATGTTCGAGAAGGTCTCCACGGCAGAGGCGGGCATCGGGGGCCTACAGTCTAAAACTAAATGCCTGGAAGACCAGGTTGCCACCCACACGAAAAATCAAACAGACATATATGCCTAGCTGGAGGACCAGGAAGGAAGGGCTCGGCGCAACAATATCCGCGTAGTGGGAGTTCCGGAGGGAATGGAAGGACCATCAATGGACTTGTTCTTAGAAGACCTGATTTTGAATCACCTAAAGCCCGAATGCCTAACCAACTTTTTCTCAGTGGAACGTGCCCATAGAGCTCTGGGAGGTAGGCCCCGTCCTGGGGCACCTCCGCGCACAATCATCGCCCGCATCCTGAACTTCAGGGATAGGGATGCAATCCTGCAGGCTGCACGTACACATGGCGATCTTCGGCATGAAAATGCAATCATCCGCTTCTTCCCAGACTTTACGCTCCAGGTCCAGCGTCAACGGCGATCCTTTGATGGGGTCAAGAAAGCCCTCCGGGACCAAGGTGTGAAATATATGATGCTCTTTCCCGCCAGACTTAAAATCCTTGATGGAGGGAAAGCGTATTTCTTCGACAAGCCGGCAGATGCGAGTGACTGGCTGGAGGGCTGGTGAACTGTCTGTCGCAAGGGAGGACACCATTGGCCCGGAACGGATCAAGGCCGCGAAGAGATCGAGCTCGAGGATGGGCAACCAGTAGCCAGATGCAAGGGCAGCGGACAGATAAATGACTTTGGGACACTCCTCACATTGCTGAACTCGCACGTTGTTTTTAAGTCCACACTTTCAGGGTGTCCTTGGGTCCTGGGAGGTGGGCTACGAGAAATGGTGCTTCCAGCCATGGGGGGCCTGTGACCTCTCAACTGTCTCCGGCATTATACGGCCTGCACATCCTTCCCTTTCTCTTATATCTATGTGTCACTAGGCCGCCTTTGTGGCTTGCTAGTAGGGGTGCCTTTTGCCTGTTGCATTGTGGGCATGTAATTTTCGTCAGCAGATATGTACTTCTTCGGGCTGGCTGCGAGTCCACTGCTCCTCATCAATGTTTCTTTCAGAATTGTTTGGGCGACAGGCACTCTGCATGTTTGGGCGGTGGGAGGTTGGGGACTCACCTAGCAGGGCTGCAGGGAGGGGGGAGTTGGGGTTACTGTTTATTTTGTTTAGGGGGGATGGGACACACGCTCGAGACCTTGATATCCAACAGTTGATGGAGGTTGACCTGGTGGGTACAGAAATGGTGAGGGACTACTTCAATACTTTAGGACCTATCCACGATCATGGGTGACCCAGCTAGCATGCAGATTTGGACCTGGAACGTGAATGGTCTTGGAAACAAGATCAAACGCACACTAGTTATGCAGCACCTGAAGAGACACTCCCCAGACGTGGTTATGATCCAAGAATTGCACTCAAGATGTAAGGCCCTAGATCGTTTTGGATATAAAATGGTGGCCCACTCCGGGTTTACATCTGGGGCACAGGGAGTAGGGATCCTGGTACGCAACACACTGCCCCTGGTTATAACTGATGTGTGGTCCGATGACGCAGGTTGTTTTGCTGCGGTGGCAGGTAAATGGGAGGGGCGTTTGTTGGTATTCTGTTCTTGCTATATACCACCGGGTCTACACTCGGTGATCCTTCCAAAGCTGAGTTCATTCTTAACTGACCTTCCCTTAGGTGTTCTCCTCATTGGCGGGGATACAAACGCAGTCATGAACCCGGAATTGGACCGCTCTGGCTCCCAGATAGTCAGGCAGGGGGAGCGAGGCCTGGCAGACTTCGCCATGGCCCTAGGACTGATTGACTTGTGGCGGGCACATAACCCCTCATCCAGACAATATAAGTTTTATTCGGCACGTCATGGGTCCTTTTCTAGGATAGATCACTTCTTCACCCGTATTGATAAGATGGGGGACTTCCTCAACTCCAGACACATGGCACGGGGAATTTCAGATCACTCTCCAGTGTGCGTCACCCTCAGAGGCCCGGTTATCAACAGAGCTGCATTCCCGAGGGTAGACCCTTGGCGCCTCCGAGACCCAGCCATTGGGGAAAAGCTTCGTGAGGGTTCTGAGTTATATTTTAAAGAAAACAAGGGGTCTGTGGATTCACATATTACAGTGTGGGAGGCTTACAAGACAGTATTGAGGGGGTTGGCGCAGGCGCTGATTGGAGCACAGAAAAAGGAGGAATCCCTGCAGATTAGACAGCTAGAACAGGAAATTAGCCAGCTCGAGGAGGATAGTGCAACTGCCTCGTCTATGGACTTGCGCCATGGACTGGCACTGAAACAGCGGGAACTTAGGGCCCTGGCAGACGGTGAGGCGAGGGCATATGCGCTAGCTACACAGCATCGTGTGTACGATGTGGGTGACAAGGCACTGAAGCTCCTGGCATGGCTGGAACTCGGCGATCGGGATCGATCGTGGGTGACAGAAGTGAGAGATGTATCTGGGTCACTTCACTCGACAAGTATGGATATAGCAGAGGCCTTTGCCACGCACTTCGAGCGGGTATATGCTCCAGTATGCACTAGGTCGGAAAAGGATTGTGCAGAATTTCTACGGGACTTCGCCTTGCCCATGTTGTCTCCGGAGGCGTGTGAACGGCTCGAAGCGGACCTGATGGAGGAAGAGCTCGGCAAAGCTTTGGGCTCCCTCAAATCCGGGAAAGCAGCAGGACCCAATTGGCTCCCAACAGAGATTTACAAAAGACAGGCCTTGATTGTAATAGCTCCACTTCTTGAGATGTTGACGGAGGCGCGTGAAATCGGGCTGCTTCCGCCAGATCAGAGGGCAGCTACGATTGTTGTGATACATAAAGTTGGAAAGCCACCCGATCAGTGCAGCTCATACCATCCTATCTCCCTCATTAATGTAGAAGCCAAGGTCCTCGCCAAGGTATTGGCGGATAGACTGGTGTCCGTCATAGCAGAGCTAGTGCACGTAGATCAATCAGGGTTTATGCCCCGTAGGAGCACCCTTCACACTCTACGGAGATTATATGGGGTCTTATACATGACCGAAAGCACTGAGTCTCCACAAACGGCATTGATGGCGTTGGACGCTTCAATGGCCTTCGATAGTATCAAGTGGCCCTATCTGTTTATGGTTCTTCAGAGGCTGGGTTTCGGTCTGAACTTTTGTGGCTGGGTTAGACTTTTGTATGAGATGCCCACGGCCCGAGTGCGTGTCAACGGGGCGGTATCTAGATCCTTTCAGCTGCGCAGGGCCCCTTGGCTCCACTCCTCTTCGCTCTGGCGTTGGAGCCACTGGTGCATTGGATCCGGAGAGACCCCATGATCTGGGGTATAGCGGCGCCGGGGGGATGGGAACAGCATATGATATCGTTTTGTACCTGGCACGACCATACTACTCAATGGGGCGAGTACTGCATATCTTCGAACTGTTCGGTAGCTACTCCGGCTATAATATTAACTGGTCGAAGTCAGTGATTTTTCCACTATCGGGTCCCCCCCCCAGGGTTCCGACGCGGTGTTCGGCCCCGGTGGTGACAGAGGGCTTCAAATATTTAGGCGTGTACGTCACGCGAGACAGAAAGGTTTTCCTAGACAAGAATCTCGAACCCCAAATAAGCCGCCTGGGAGCGGATGTGAGTCATTGGTGTACCCTCCCACTCTCCCTCAGAGGGAGGGCGGCACTATTTAAAATGATGTCACTACCGAGGCTCCTCTACGTTTTACAGAATACACCGTATCCTGTCCCCCCGATTGTTTTTAAACGAATAGCACAGGCGGTTAGAACTTTGCTGTGGGAGGGAGGGTTCCCGAGAATTGCACTCCACAAGCTACAAAAGGTAGTGTATGATGGTGGCCTGGCTGTTCCAGATATCCGGCTATATTATTGGGCCTCGCAACTTCAGGTGATAAATGATTGGGTATACGTAGACGTTGATGAACCAGCCTACCGAGTAGACAGAATGGTTATGCCTAGAGGAAACTGTGAATCCCTCCTATATGCTCGGAGGTCACACTCGGAGTGGCCTGAACACACTAGGGTGGTGCTGCAGTGCTGGAGAGAGGCTAATAAACTCCTAGGATGGGCGGGACAACTGACCGGCAGAACCCCACTGTGGATGGGCGATCAGTTGCGCGAAGTGGCCGCTCTGACTGGTTTCAAGGGGTGGAAACTGATAGGGATCGAATATTTAGGAGATGTATGGAAAGGGGATTCTCCCCTCACATTCGCAGATCTCCAGAGGGAATACAACCTTCATCAGTCACAGAGTTATTATCATGTTCGACTCCTGCATGCTCTGCGAGCACACGTACATAGTGGTACATCTATTCTGGATTACTCCCCATTAGAAGATAGGTTGTTGCTAGACCCCATCACTGAGAAACCGACATCCACGATCTATCGCAAATTGATAAACAATGTACCAGACCCCCTAATCACCCTTCGGGAAGCCTGGGCCAAAGACCTTGGCAGCATAGATGATGAGGAATGGCAGGAGGCACTGCAGAGCCCTACGGAGATCGCAATACGCGCTAGATTTAGATTAGTACAGCTGAAGATTCTGCACCGCACCTACTATCCCCGCACGCACCTTTACACATGGGGCAGGATTTCGACAGCGCTTTGTGTTAGGGGATGTCAGCAAGAGGGTACCTTCCTGCATATCCTATGGGAGTGCCCCGAGATAGTTCGTTTCTGGAAGAAAGTTACTGATGTCATGTCTAGGGTGGTGGGGGAGACGGTCCCGATGGAGCCGAAGTGGCTTCTGCTGATGATTAAGGGTGAAACTGACTGGTCTCGATATATGGGAATTTGGTTGGCCCTGGCTGCGGGTATTGCGAAACGCAACATTGCTAGGGGGTGGGGGTCACTGGCACCTCTGCAGCTGGAGGAATGGAAACGTGATCTTGACTGGTGCCAATGGGCCGAAGAAACAGTGTATAAAAGCAGGGGATGTGCTAAAAAATGGAACAGAGTGTGGGCGCCCTGGCGAAAATACAGAGAATTTGAGGTGGAAACATAGATGAGTGCTGGATGGGTACCTTTTTACTGTCTTTGCTGTTCCCTCATGAATATATTGCTATTGATTTCTGTGGTCTCTTCATGTATGGCCTTATGGAACTGTCTTGTACTAAATGGTCTCTCAAGCATTGTTAATAAAAAGAACTAAAAAAAAATAAAAAGGAATGGACTTATTGATTTTAAAGGCGGTTCCTCAGAAAAAAAGAAGAAAATTTGTCAACCAATTTCGTAAAAGAGAGAAAAATGTAATTGGTTGAAATACACCAAGATCATCAAAATCAGATCAGGAGAATAAAATATATGAATTTCTTAAATTTTTATGGCAAAATGCGAGACAGAAAAGTAAAGTGCCAATCAAGTCACTATTTGCGGTTGACTGGGTCCTCGGTGTAATTTCAGGCTGACCGCGATGAAACGGAGGACAGACACAGCAAGCAGGTCATCTTGGTCAAAGATTTAAACACATTAAAAGGAGTAATAACAGCGAGTGGAAATGAGGGTCCAAACAAAATACAAGCTTGGGTAAACTCCACATCACAATTGACATCATTAATGTCGAGAAAATAAAAACAGGTACAAAGAAATAAAAACTGTAAGGAATTAACAAGTGAAGTTCAAATCCTGAAACGAGAACTAAAGAAAGCCATCAGGAGACTAAAAACAATGGACCCAGACCAAACGGCATGGGACACCACACATCAGTTGAGGAAAGAATACAAAAAGAAGTTATGGGAAGAAATAAGAAATAGAAACAATAGATTCTGGTCAAAAATTATTGTACAGTGCCAGGAAAACCAACTCTAGCACCTTTTGGGAGACAATAAATCATTTGAATAGGCCAGTGAACACCTTAACCTCAAATGTACAAGAACATAAGTGGGCCAAGCCCTGAACAACTGGCTCTGAAGCACTATGATGATTTTAATCAACAAGATCGAGTGGCTGTGATAGAAAAAGCTGAAAATTCCACCTACGGAAAAGACGACATTTGTAGTCTAAAGGTAAGAACAGATTCTTCATTTTATTCAGCAGAAGAAATAACAAGCACAATACGGAAAGGCAGAAAAGATGGAGTGCCATGGCCCAATGGTATTCCATAAGCAATTTTCAAACACGATCCATCTTTTTGGGGCAACCAACTAACCACACAATTTAAAGAAGTTGAGCTACTAAATCATATTACATCTGGTTGGCAAGGCTCAATCATCACACCGATGTACAAAGGAGGAGATAAAACATGTCCATCGAATTATAGGTTAATTGCCCTATTAGATGTAGAAGCAAAGTACTACGCATCTCTGATTTTAGTAGACCTGATTGATTGGTCGGACAAGTTTAACCTGATACCGGTCAACCAGACGGGTTTTAGAAAAGGGATCAGGATGATCACAAACATTCTAACTCTCTTATTAATAGGAGACAAATGCAAGCGGAAGAAACAACAACTGTACATTTGCTTTATAGATCTAAAGGCAGCCTTTGACAGTGTGGATCATCACCGCCTGTGGAAAAAACTGAGAGCTTGCAACATTCCTGAGAGAATATTAAGAGGTATACTGCTATTCTACTCCCAAACATGGATAAAAATAAAGTTGGGTGATGGCTCCAGATTATCTAGAAAACTGAACACAAACAAAGGCCTAAAACAGGGATGCGTGTTGGCACTGGATCTATTTAATCTATTTATTTCTGATCTAACACAACGGCTTGACAAGATCAATTCTCATCCACCGAAATTGGGAAAGTTATCATTATTGTATCTTTCTTATGGGGACGATGCGGTGTTAATGAGCCTAACTAAGATTGGTATTCGAAAGTCTCTTACGGAAAGGATGAAATATATAACAACTAACAAACTAGAAATTAACCCATCAAAAAGTAAAACAACGATCATCAGCAATTACCCAAGCACCAACCAGAACATCAGGCTCGATGGTAAACCATTAGAGGAAGTAAGCAGTTATAAATACCTGGGTTTTTACATGGATAATAGATTAAACCATCACGAGCAAAAAAATTATATGTCACAGAGAACTAGTGCATTAGCGTTCGCCTTTAGGACCCTGACAAAATAAACTGAAGGGCCCTTCATACAAACCATTGCTTGCAGTGATATCGGCAAAAATGCTTCAAACAATAACGTATGCCAGCATTGCTCTACATGGCAAAGATTCTGTACTCCTGAAAAAATTGCTAGTCGCAACCTATAAAAAGGTTTTTCAGATCCATCAGTCAGCCTCACCAGCCCACGTGCGACTAGAATTTGGCCTCATAAATGAAACAATAGAGAGAATGTACACCACAATAAAGCTTTGGTATCGATTGAAACAGACTACAGCTGCCTCACTACTCAATAAGGCCCTTTGGACAGAAGTTGAAAATGATAACAAATCAGTATATAAACAGTATGTCCAGAAAGCATTAACAACTACTTGCACGGCTGAGCTATGGAACAATAATCTTCCTTATTCGACCTTTAAACGAGTAATAAACAAAACAGCAAAATTCTACTCCTTGTTACTCGATAAAAATACCTTCAGCCTGAGATCGCATGCCTGGATGGTGATTAAAAACTATAAGACTCTTGCACCGGAACCTTATTTAAGTATTACATTTTCGGTTTATCAAAAAAGACAGTTGATAGCCCAATGCTTTGGAAAATTACCTTCGGTTGCAGACCAGCCACGCTGGGTTGACAAAGGGCCTACAACATGCCGACTCTGCGGTGGCAAAAAAGAGGACTTTATTCATCTAATCTGCATATGCCCCAAACTTTATACAGCACAAGTCACTTTATTAAGAAAAGCTCTAAAAATCAGAGGAATAAGGATATGCAGAGTGGCTATAATAAAAGGGCTAGATCCGTCAGACCCTCAAATGAACTGCAAGCTGATAAAACTTCTTAACCTTTACGACCAGGCTTTGAAAACTGAAACCCTAACTATACTCTAGAATGTGAAAAAATTATGTCATTCAGTTTCCAATCTCTTCAGCCCCCACTTTAAAACATGACGTTTCCTCATTTAAAGGTCTGCTCAGTAAGTACAGATCAACGTCCAAACACAGAAAAGAGATTTCAGGTGTGTTACAGAATGATAACCTGGACTTATTGGGGCATATTAGCAAGAAGAGGCGATAATCATCGCTAACCCTGCTTAGCGTGATTTTTTTTATCGCCGGCTAACGCTGGAATATATCGCCACGCTAACGCTGTATTAGCAACGATTAGCGCTATGGCGATGAATATTCCAGCGATAGCGGGGGAAATGGGCCAACATCGCTGAAAAACCAGCGATGTTGCATGGAGAAGGGCGAACACCTTGCTGATACGACCCTGTGGTCGTATCAGCATAATCCACCCCCCCATGTTAGGTATGGCTAACACCTGCTAATTGCAGGTGTTAAATAAATGGCGATGACCCCGGTTAGCGCGACTTTTCACGTCGCTAACTGGGGCCATGGCCACCTTGCTAATAGGCGATAGGCCTGTTAGCGAGTGTTTCCCAGGTTTGTTCGTCGGGAACGCCCACTTTGCATGTCATTAGCGATAAATATCGCTGACATGCAAAGCGGTAAAAAAACGGGCGCTAATGCCCGCAAACTGTCGCTAACTGCTGTTAGAGACAGTTTGCTGATAGGGCGATATAAATATCGCCGCTTTAGCGGCAAAAAGTGCCGCTAAAGCGGCGATAGTGCCCTTGCTAATATGCCCCATTATTCCTATTGGAAACCTGACTCATTGAGTCCTCTCAACTGATTCTTGACCTGCTTCCTCCTTCCATATACTTTATCATCCGCTTGGACTGAGAAGGGAAACCAGGAGGTGGGGGTCACTCCAATCCAGAAATTCTCCACTCAATGCAAAAGTCTGATTTTTTTTAAATTTTCCTCCTTTTATTATTTGCTAGCAGAGGTAAAAGCCTCGGAAGAAAAACCCACAACCTTTAATATGATCATTCATCCTCCTAGCAAAACTTCCTCTTCATTGAACAACTGACTGATCTACTTGGTGAAAGATTAAGTTTCACTACAATAAAGCATAATTTTGTGGGATTTCAACTTACATTGGGGCAATTCAACTGATTTACCGGTTGTACCGCTTTCCCTCTTCCTATTCAATAATGACCTTGAATAAAATTGCTCTTGTACCCAGGCAGTGAAATGTTTTCAATCCTGGGTCTCCTAATCTTCACAAAGAGACATACTTGATGCCCAACCCCTGTTCCAGTGGTATGGTATAACTCTTCCTTTTTCTGTTCTGCCTCCTCTGACAAAGACATTGACCTTGAGATAAACAAAAGAAAATCAAAGAGTTGGGTTAAAACTTCAACAACGTTGACAAGTCTGTGCTGAAATCCAAATCACTGCAAAGTTATCAACAACCTCAGCTGAACTTGATGCAAACTCAGTTATAGAGAACTACAACCAAGTCAAGACTAAGGTGACTGACGAACTTGCCGACTGTATTTAAAAAAGACTGAAAAACAATAAATTAGCACAAAGGTTCAATAGAGAGTTGAGAGATGAAACAAGTGTCTACAAACAGTGGGCTGCCTTTGGCGCAGTTACAAATCAAAAAGAAAAATCTTTTTGGCCTGCCTACACAGTGTAAGTCCAATAAAAACATGTCCTTGAGGCCATTCATCAGAATGGAACTAAACTCTGGAAAAAACGAGAAACCTCTTCAGTTTTGTGAAACACATTCATAATTTATAACCTTTTATTCCAAAAAGAATTTTGAAAAGTATTCTCATTTCTTTGTTGACAAAGTAAAAATGATATCTCTGAACAAAGACTATGAAATTTGACCCTAAACAAATGGCTCTTACTTCGAAAATTGACCACCAGCAAATTACTTTTTCCCCACAAACACAAGTCAACTTGTTCTTCATTTAATATCTCAGTGCAATCAAACCTAGCCAACCCAATTTTTGATTTGAAGCCATCCTCTATCTTCACTTATCCCATACCAACTAAGAGTGTAAGTGAACTAAGCTCATCCCTCACCCCATACTTCACCTATGCTGTCATTACCTCTCTAACAAAAGGTGTTATACTGGCAAGAGCAGTTTTTCTTAGTGTCGGGTATGATCTTCTTGGTGCATAGGAACGCCCTAATATCTCCAGTAATAAACCCAGATGCCACATTGTAGCTGGAAGCTTTGAGATGCTCCAGAAAATAATATCCAACAGGAAGGAAAAAACTGGAGACCAAAAAAACCTTCCACCTGTCCAGGCCATCTAGGAAGGCGAAGAGCAAGGAAAAAACAAGCAGGAAATGGAGAAGGCGGAGATTCCACGAATCCAGTGAGAGAGCAATTAAGCAAGCACTACTGTAGAGCAACTAAACTCGAAATTGACTCCTTTGATATGAAGCCAAAAAGAATGTGACACAATTCTGGAAGTGGTTTCGCCATCTTGGACTGGGGTACAATAAATGATAATTCATTAAAAACATCACAGTATAACATAAGGTAATAGAAGACATTTACAGAAAAACACAGAGTTCAGGATACTAATTTCTAAAATATATTTATAAGTGTGTTCTAAAATGCTGTGGTAGTAGAATTTCTCCTGTATGTGACATTATGAACAAGCCTGCATGCAGGAGAGGTCCCCCAAGAATTCACAACACAGGCCCGAAAGAGGCAAAGCGTACCTGAAGGAAAACAAGATGGTAGCCTGGGACACCACGGCACGTCGAGACCTGTGTAAACAGACGGGAGCCCATGGAAGAGATTTGCTGCCTCGGGAGCTGCTCTTGGCCACAGCGAACAGGTAAAAGAAAAACCCTTAAAAATCCTGAAAATCAGCCAATTGAGAATCTGCATCGAAGTAAACAATCGGGTTTTAGATCTGTATACTGCACAGAAAAAGTGGAGCTACAGTAGTTGATGATGTGCTGCTTACCCTTGACAAAAGCCCATCTTGCCTCAACACCCTCCTGGATCTACCAACAGTGTTCGTCATGGTCAACCATGTCTTGTTGCTGGAAATATTAGAAGAACCAATGGGGAATCAGTGACATTTCTAAGCTGCACCTACCTCACAACTGTATTTACACATCAAACTCACAAACTGTGTCTCCAGCTCATTGCAACATATACCAGGAGCCCCTGTCTCTTTCAAACTTGTACATCGAGCCCTTATGCTGCTTTTATTTCATCGTTATGCTGATGACACTCAGCTTTACTTGAATGTCTCTTCTCCTGCATACACAGCAGATCATTCAAAGGCACTAGTGGATCGTAAAGCTAGCATGTCAGCTCACCACCTCAAACTAAATTGCCTAAATTCCTGTTGCTCTCACCCCTCACTGCTCCACTCCAGCTTAGTCTTGGCTGGATGAGATGAATCTACTGGGTTGCAAATCTTTCTTCATTAAGAGTACAAAATCACAGAGCATCACCTTGAACATCTCCATCCCACATCAGTGCTTTAGAAAGAGAGCGCACTTTCAAATCAGACTACTCTGAAGAAACAAATCCCTTATGCCTACAGAAGACTTCACAACAGTAGTCCAATCCCTGGCTCTCACAAGGCTCATTACAGAAATTCCTTAGAATTTGGCATTCCCAAAATTCTTTTTTTGCTTTTAAAAGCAACCCTCAAATGTTGCTGCTTGGTAAATCTCAGGAGCTAGAAAATCTGACCATATGACCCTGATCACTCTAAGTTGGCTCTTGATTCACACCAGAATCTTATTCAAGGTGGCCTGCATAGTGTACAGAACTTTACACAGAGATCCTGTAACCTACCTGTCTCACAAAATAACCATATTTGGAGGCTCATGTTCTATCTGAAGTGAAGAATCTCTCCGCCTGGAAACCACTTGCTTAAAAAAAGCACAAAGCAATGAAGCACTCTTTCTCAGGTTAAGGTTCCAAAATGTTGAATTTTATCCACAAAGCAGTAAATACACTTGAGATCTCAATTTTAAATCTGGCCACATCCTGGCATTCCTGATGTACATTCACAGATGGTGATTCATGGCTGACTGCTTATGTCAGGGTCGGCTTTAGGGCGGTGCGAGTAGTGCATTCTCAGGCGTTGAGCTGGGGATTGGTATGTGGGCTGTGTTCAGAACTAACTTATGGCTTTAAAAGCACCTGCTGCAGAGTTCCTTGTGTGCCCAGCAGTTTTCAGGCAGCATTAAAAATGTCAAGATAACTCAGGTGATTAATGTTCTTACTGGAGAGAGATGGAGTTTTTGTGGCAGTTTTGACTCCTCATAAAGTAGCACAGAGGTTGTTTTTTTTTAAAGACATTCTTTATTGTTTTCATCCGAAATAACAAAAACAGAAATACCAACAATAACCATCATCAACATTGCCACAGAGAGGAGCAGCCTGTACAACACAGGCAAATCTGAATTATAGCATTATACCCAGATCAATCTCCGTCATTAACATAGGAAGACGAATCCAGTGAGACGTTGAACATGCAATAAGGAGGCACCACCCCCTAGAGGAATAATTAGTCACTATCAGTGGCAACAGAGCCTTGGTCATCCATTGTGGATTGAGTTTGAGAGCCCCCAAAGTTCCACCCACACCCCAGATCGTCCTGCACTTTATAATTGCGTCTACACTGCTTCAGTCACACCTCCTCTACCACTGCCCACTCAGCAACATCCACCACCCAGTGCCCCACACTGGGACCCACCTGATCCATCCAAGTGATGGCCACATGGAGTTTAGCCAAATGCAGCAACAAATGCAAGAACCTCAATGCCATCTTATGGCTTTTCTGCCTACGGATATCACCTAACAGGCAAACCACAGGGTTCGCAGTAACGGCAATCCGCACCACATTCGTCACCTGAGCCACCACCCTCATCCAGAATGTATGTACAGTACGGCATGTCCTCGCCAAGTGTAAAAAAGAGGCTATGGAGGCCTGGCATCTAGGACAGGTAACCGACCTACTAGGGTCCATTTTATGTAAGAGCACCAGTGTCACGTACGTGCGATGTACAAAATGAAAATGTGTAAGTTTATATCTTGTGTTGCTTGAAACAGACTTCACCAACATACACATTCTTGCCCATTGCGCATCCTCAATATGTATCCCCAGGTCGCTATCCCGTGCTGCATGGGAATGAAGCGCAAGACCAGTTGGCAGCCATGTCGGTATAGGAGAGAGACCAAGTGGCGGCCCCCACCCAGTTCCAACAAGTTCAGAAAAGTGAGTGGTGTGCATGGAGCTACAGTGAAGGATGGCCATATATCTCTGACTGTAGCTGCAAAACTAGCATCCTGCAGGTACTGTCCTGGCCCTAAGCAAAATCTGTCCTGTGCCACTTCAAATGTAATAAATTCTTCATTGGGGAGTAAGAACTCCAGTGTCTCTCAACCATCATCCTGCCAGGCAGAAATATCCACAGATTCCACCAGCACTTGGAGTGCTAGTAGGTCACAAAAAATGAATTCCCTAGCAAAAGGAGCCCTCCAGAGCACCACCCTGATGGTCCGTTCACACAGGATGCTTTATGTCTGAAGAGGTATGGGACCCAGGCCGGGTACCGACCCCCAACATCAGAAGCTGGGAAGAAATTGGCCCCTTGCTGCATACTGTTAGAGGGACCTCCTCAAGTCAATGCGCAGCGTGTTGGATGTGGGAAGCCAAGTAATGATG
Organism: Calotriton arnoldi; assembly: GCA_963921515.1. Taxonomy (NCBI): domain Eukaryota; kingdom Metazoa; phylum Chordata; class Amphibia; order Caudata; family Salamandridae; genus Calotriton; species Calotriton arnoldi. The sequence continues at coordinate 112,994 of CAWUFW010018476.1, read as the reverse complement.
CTCCAAGTTGGGAACCACTAGATCCCCCTCCTCTAGCGGCTGGAACAGAAAGTCCCTCGCTATTCTGCCGCATCCCCCTCCCCAGATCAGCGAGGTAAGGAGGCAATGCAACTTCCAAAACACTGTGAAAGGAAGAGGGTCAAACTAGTGCTGCAGAGAGTTCAGACATCGTGGCAGGAACACCATCTTGGAGACGGCCACCTGGCCCATGAGGGAAAGAGGGAGGGAATTCCAAAACTGCATTGGTGAGAAGAGACCCTCAGTGACTCTCCCAATATTGTACTCCAAGCGTTTCTGTTTTGTGTGGGCCACCATCACCCCCAAGATTCGGAACCTATTGGGTTCCCTACAGTGGGCCAATTCTGGCAATGTTTCTGGTCCACGGGTGATCAGCATCCCTAGAGACACCAGCAATTTCCTGTGATTAATGATAAGACCCGAGATCTCTCCAAAGGAATCCAGGAAGCTCAATAGAAGGGGAAGGGACTGCCTAGGGGCAAGAGATAGAAAAGGGTGTCTTCAGCATATAGGGACATCAGGTGATCAACGCTCTCTACCCGGATCCTCCACCGAGCCATAACCTGTCGGATCTGAATGGCAGAGGCTCCAAGGCCAGAGCAAAAAGGAGCAGTAACAATGGACAGCCCTGACGCGTGTCCCTGCCCACTAACCATGGATTAGAGCACATCTTACCCACTCGCACCCAGCTGTGGGACTGGTGTATAGGACTGACACCCAACCTCAAAAGTACTCGCCAAACCGCATAGCCTCCAACACCCGTATGAGGTAGTACCAGTCAACCATGTTGAAGACTCTGGCTATGTCAATGAAGACAACAGCAAGTTATTTCTCTCTACCCTATACCTCATGCAAGAAACGCATTAGCCGTCGTAGGTTCATGGTGGTACCACGACCTGGAATGAAACCACATTGGTCCTTATTAATTAACTGCAAGATCACTGGATGTAACCGAAGGAAGAGTGCCTTGCATAGTACTTAGGTATCCGTGTTGATCATCATAAGCAGTCAAAAGGTAGACGGATCATATTTGTCTGAACCTGGCTTTAGCATCATAAAGATGCAGCCTTCCTGCATGGACGAAGGCAGCACACCAGAGTCCCTGGCCTCCAAGTACACCTCCATTAAGTGTTGAGTAAGAATGTGAGTAAAAGCCTGATAAAATTCGGCAGGGAAACAATCACTGCAGGTGCCATCCTCTTCAGCAACTGTCCGAGCGCTGTCCATATCTCTTCCAGGGTGAGATCGGCCTCCGGATCTTGAACAGCAGCCAGCCGCAGAAGTGGCAAGGAGGTCAGAAACGCAGAGACATGCTCTGGGTGAGGCGGGTCCAGATTCTGATACTCCTGCTCCAGGTGAGAATGAAAGATGTCGACTATGCTCCCTTGAGTGTAAACTTCCCATCACTGGGGGGACCTAAGATGGAGTATAGGGAGGCGAGGAGCCTCCCGCCTCAGGATCCAGGTCAGCAACCGGCGGAAGCTATCTCCCTCCCTATGGAGAAGTTGGCGATATAATTTTAGTGTGTATTTCTCCAACCTGATACTTACATCAGCAACCTGCCATCGAACCAGCAATTACCCCGCCATCCCCCCTCATCATTTGGAGGAAGCTGTTGAACATTCGCCAGCTCATCTTCCTACTGAATGAATTTGGCTTGCAACGTACACCTAACCCCACTGGTGAGGCCTATGCAACGCCCCCAGATCACAACCTTCCTTGCCTTCCATTCAGTTGCCCAGCGACGTGTCGAGGATCAGTTAATCTCAAAGAAGTCAGCTAGCGTGGACGCCAGTGTCTCCCTGCCCTCGGTGTCCTGCAGGATCTTAGGAGGAAGCCTCCAGGTTAAAGGCAACCGAGCGCTGCCCCCCATTCCATGTTGCACCAGACAGGGGCATGATCAGACAAGTAGCAGGGCAGGTGTGTCACTGCAAGAACTCTAGAGCCCAGTGAGGCAATTAGCAAAATACGATATAGTCTACTGTGGGTCCCATGTGTCAAGGAAAAACAAGTGTATTCCCTTGAAGTGGGATGAAGAGCCTTCCAGATGTTGCAGAGCCCCAAATGAGCAGTGACCTCCCGAATAGAGGAAGTCATCCTAGGTTTAGTATTAGGACATGGATGGTGCCTAATGAGATTGCCATCTAGAATACAGTTGAAGTACCCCGCCCACAGCACTCAGGAGTCCAGTGCCGGAGAGAGGATGTCCGGCACCTTCAGTTAAAAGGTCCCCTCATCAATCTTAGGCCCATATGTATTGACAATGGCAACATTCACCCCGTCAAGTATAAACTGTATCAGCAGGTAGTGAGCCTCTACATCTGCCTTCATATATGAAGGGGCAAAAGAGACTCCCAGAGCCAACCAAACAAGGACTCCTGGTGAGAAAGTCGAGTAATTGGCAGAATAGACTTGCCCCCTTCATTTCTTGTCTGAGAGATGGGTTTCCGGCAAGCATGTAATATCCACATTGTGTCTCTTAAGAAAGGAGAGAAAATGTTGGTATTTCTGATACAACCTTATCCCCCGTACATTCCAGGAGAAGAGCCTACAAGATCCGGGCTTACTCATTATTGTGTAAAGCATGTATGAAGACAAAGGCCCTCCTCCCTGCGACAAGATGGCAACAAACCCACAAATCAACCAAACAGAAAACACAACCAGTGAACCTGTCCCAGAGAAGTAGTACTAAACCACAATATCATACAAGCCCAAAAAGATCGATGTGTCAGGACGATAGAACACCTCTCCCCCGCTAATACAACAGACACAAACATGTATGCACATATAAGGAAATAGCTAACATCCTAAAATGAACACATCTGCTGCAAAGAGTTAGCCACCTATAAGCAGCACCCAGGCCCCAAGAGGGGGCGGGTCAAATACAGGCAAACATTCTTCTGCTTCAATGCCAGGGATAGAGCTGCACAGGGGACCCCACAATGGTACAGGTGGCACACACTTCTCCAAAGGCAACCCACAGGCAACGGTAGGCACCATGACCATCCTCCCCTGTGGGAGAAAGTAGCCAGAAAGGGGTCCCCCCGCTGACATAAAAACTGCAAATGCCCATCAAGGAGGAACAGTGCCAGCAACAACGTTACTGTATTGAGGAGTGTCTGAGGCCTCGCCATCTTGTGCAACCCCACTCAACAGCGTCTCCGGCACTTGCAGGGTCTATGCAGCGTCCATTATGCCATCATCCTGGACAACGATGCCACTGACTGGCCTCCACCCCTGGAGCAGAGGCGCCTGCTCCCACACTACCCACCTTAGGTGTGGAAGGGTTCTGCTCAGTGGCGGCTCGCATAGGGCGTGCTGCGGGGCGGCGGGGCGGGGGAGGGGCAGGATGGGGGGTAGTAAACTCGGACATACGACAAAACCGAGGACCCCCCCACCCTCACCGACCCCACCGCACCGCCCCACAGCACGCCCTATGCGAGCCGGCACTGCTTCTGCTTCTCTCTAGGAGCGCACCGGGAGCCTATCTGACATGTCCAACCAGAAACAAACTTCCTCAGTATGTTCAACTTCCCTGCTGAAACATCACAGAGCTTGGTCAGGTAGAGGAGCATGTCTTTAAGGTCCATGGCGTGTAACCTCTTCTTCATCTTGCAATGTTACAATTCTCAAACTGAGGAGCAGGGGCCTCCCTGGCCACTCTCAGGATCGCGTCATTGTCCCTATGATTCAGTATTCTAGCGATGAGGGCCCTCGGAGGGGCGCCTGGGGGAGGAACAGGCGTCAGTGCCCTATGCATCCTTTCCATGACAAAGAAATCGGACAGGTCCCCGGGGCGTAAGGTGTGCCTCACCCAGTGTTCCAGAAATCGCTCCGCTAACTGGCCTTCCATTCTCTCAGGGAAGCCCAATAGGCACACATTGTTTCAGCGGGAACGGCCCTCCGCATCCTGAGCCCGATACTCCAAGGCACTGGAGGCCACCGTCAGCTGGGAGACCTGCTGCTTGAGTAGATGGACCTACTTCTGCAGGGAAATTATATTAGTTTCTGCATTCTCCACCTTGTCCCCAACTTTGTGAAGATCGGCTCGCAGCAGATTAATCTTGATAGAGACCCCTGCAATTTGGCCCTGGAGCGCTGATCTCGATCCCTGCATCACCTACATAAAGGGAAGCATGCATTGGCTCCTCCTGGTGTTTTGGAAAATACTCTGGAGTGGGCTGACGCTCTTGAAGAGTGAGTCTGTGGGTGGTCTGGTGAGGGGTAGTGTACCGGGTGATAGTAGTCCCCTCTTGCTAACTCTGGAGCCTATCCAAAAGCGCTCAACACAGTCCAGGGCATAAAGTCCCCCTGAGCCTGCTTGGCCAGGCAGAAGCCAACTCCAGGGAGCAGAAGCATGAGATAGGCGAGTGAGCCAAAGCAGCCAGGCACCTCCCAGACAACCACAACAGTAGCAGCCAGCCAACCGGATACACCCACAGGTTGATGTATGTAGACAAACGGCAGCCCCAGGGAAGCAGGCCACAGTGAAGTCACAGAGGTACACATGCAGCAGTCGCAAACCAGGCTAGCAGCCCCTGTCAGAGTGTCAGTAAATAATCCATGCCTTGCCTTCGCTAGTCAGCACCAGAGAAAGACAAAGGATAGGATCAGAAGGTCCACAAAGCTCTCAGCTGTCACGTGGTCTGACCAGGATACTAACAGTGTCAACTCTCCAGTAGACCCCAGGTGATCAACAATACAGAGCCCCCACACAGTGAATGAGCCCACCGGCTGACCTGAGGCCTGCACACTTCGAGGGCACTCCCGGCTCTTGTCACCCTGAGAAGTGACCTACCAGGCTGACTCATCTGCCCCAAAGTTTCCCATCGGTGACTGCAGCCATTTCTGTCCTCTGTTTACTGTCGCAAGACACCACCTAGGGTCCTCCAAATGCCCCACAGCAGCTGAGCAAGCTGACCTTTCCTTCATAGGTCCTCCCTTCCGCCGATCTCAGGCCTCCTCTGTGCTTCCTTGGAACGACTTCCATTGGCACAGCAGCGCTGGGACTCCATTGCAACCCCTCTAGACAGGCTTCAATCATGGCCTGCCTCGGCGCCTGCACTGGCCTCCTTCTTGCACCCCGAGGCCCTCATGTATATCCCAGTGCACCCAGGGACAGCCGCTGCAAGGCCCTAGGTGCCGCTTCTCAGACCCCGTTCCCCAGACGTCCCCACTCTCATCATTACGGGGAGGGCCGTGCGGGTCGAAGGAGTCCTCATGCGTGGCCCGGCAGGCTCCCGGACCGGCTCCCCCAGCCACGATGGACTTTCTCGTCTTGTACCCCCGCCAGGCTCGGCCCGCTTAGCAAATCTGAGCACTGTCACCATCAACGGGGCCCGCCACGACAACTTTCGGGCCCATGGGCAGGATCAACCTGAGACGGTGCAGGTGCCCCTGGCTAGCCCCAGGGGGTAGGGTACTCCAGCTACACCAGGCCCCAGGCAGCACGGATCATAGTCCTCACGGTGGACCCCAGCTTCAGCTGCGGCAGTGGGTCGCCAAAACACTCCTCCCACGAAGTTGGCAATTATGGGGAAGAAGAATAATGAATAGGCGACATGATTTAGTGCATAGTTTTAGCAGGATGATGTAGGATTTAGAAGCGGGCGGCGGAGCTCCCTGTAGGCATGTCCTATCGGCCATCTTGCCTGGCCATGCCCCCCCAGCAAGAGGGTTAAAATGCATGCTGCAAAGAAAGTGTACCATGCAGATCACAGAAATGTCTTTTATGTGGCTAGCTCAGAAGGGTTACTGCTTTTGTCAAAGACATCCTTTTGTTACGTGCAGTTCATAAGTTACATTCCTAATACAGCACATTGACCTATGAACTGTCATCAAAGAGCTGCATGCAAGCTGGATGGTATAAGTTAGAACTTTATGTTTTTTTTCCCAGTGTTTAATTATCCTAATGTTGCTATATGGTTTTGTTTGGGTGTAAATACATTCTTTTTACTAAAAGCCAACCCTGAGTTTATGCTTCTCCAGACCAAACAACCTTACAAAAACACTGCCTACTAGTACAGATACCATGTGATCCTCATTGTTTTGTGTAATATTACCTAAAGACTGGTTTATACACATATGATTCATTGTCTCTGTATAATGTGCGTGCCGTTGCGGCAGGCATGGCTCGCTGGTGGGAGGGCGGGCAGTCGTGCGGGGAGGGGGGTTGCACGAGGGGGTTTCATTTAATAATTTTAAAAAATGAAACTTAACTTTCCGCCGGCCGGGTCCTGCGTCTTCTCTGCTCCAGTTCTCCTGCTCTCCTGCATCTGGCAGGAACAGGAAACAGGCAGCCAGGCTCCCTCCCCTAAGCCAATCACAACGCTGCAAGCAGGTTGTGATTGGTCGGGACGCTGCCCAGCCAGCGGCTTATGGGGAGGCCATGTTCTCCATGCAGGCTGCAATCCTGCATGGAGAAAGGCAGAGTGTGCATGTCTGGTTTGGGCGGCCCCAGAGGTCCGACCAAACAGTCTTTGCGCAATCAGGAATGGGCACACCACTCCTCCCCTGCCCTGCTCGCAGAGCAGTCCCGAACCCACCCGCCCGCCCGCAAACAATCATAAAATGGCAATAACTGAAAGTTATTACCATTGTATTTTTCTGCATCTCGCACTGTGAGAAAGCAGTGGGGCAACGATCCTCCGCCCTAGTGGAGGAGCAGCCCCTGTGTGCATGTGATGTAAAGTGCTCCGACACCCTACTGGTATGAGTAGCTATAAAAACAAATAAAATGCATATGAGAGAGGGGCTATGGAGCGATGAGCAACACCGTTGGAAGGTAGTAGTGAGGAAATCCATGGAGAAGGAGGTCATGGGGGGCCCCAAAAAGGATTGGTGCCCCGGACGCCACCAGCGCTAATGCAGTCCTTGGCTTATGTTATTATCTGGTAGAACCAGAGCCTTCTCCCACTCAGTGCTTGCCCCTCCTTTTTGCTATTCTCCCTTCATGCCCACAGAAGTCCTTTCTCCCTGCAGGAGATTGTTTTCCCTGTATTCCCGCCTTTAGTTTAATACACTCTAGCTTCATATTGTATACCCTCTACCTTTGACATAACTATTTGTAAAGTACTTTACTGATCCCATTAGAATTATGGGGTCTACAAATCGCTTTACTTTCACCTGGAAATTTGAGCTGCTGAAATCTCTGTGTGAAAGAGCTGGTGAAAATAATGAACTATTTTGAAAACTGTAACCGGAGTTACCAGAACTCCCTGTAATTCCTCAGTTTCACTGCTGGCTCATTGCTTATCCTCCCCCCTTCCATTCAGTGCTTTTTCCGATTCACTATTCAGCCTACTTCACTCACTCCTCATGCAATGCATAATTTACTGTTCAGCCTGTTTCATGATGATGAGCAGAGCTTTAAGTAGGCGGGGTCCTGCTGCTGCTCAGCACCAGCAGTTCTAAAAAGCAGGGGCTGAGACGGTCTCTATCGGGCCACCCATTTTTGCCCTCTAGGTGAAAAAATAAAATTTCAACTTTGCAGCATACCACCCTTCACTTCCTTTGAGTTAACTTCAAAGAGACTCTCTATAGTTCTTTCACAGTCTCATCATTTCAGAACTGAAGCATTTTCAATATTCTATACAACGAAGCCATAGTTGTTGCTTATTTATCTTACACAACTAACAACCATTGGCAAAGCCAATCGCCCTGACGTGTTAATTACATCGGCCACGCCCCTTTGAGAGACCCCTTAGCTTTTTAATACCACTTAAAGCCCTGATGATGATGGCATCTGTGTAGGGCACTGTAAACGGTCTCTAGGCACTGTAAATCATGCCTCCTGCAACTAACACTAACTGAGGAGTAACCAGGAGAATGAGCTCAGCCAGGCGCGCAACACCCATTGGGCTCAAAGGGCTTCAGTCCCTCCCCCCCCCCCCAGTCATGTGTGTCAGCCCGGCTGAGACAGCTTTCCAGGCACACACACAGACAGTTTTTAGGTCTCGCCTAGGCAGTGCGCATGCGCTGCTCTAGGAGGACCTTTAGCCATCGGTCTTCACTTTTCAAGCACTGCACTCGTGCTTGTGGCGGCATCCACCTTGCGGGAGCCAGCAGCGGCGCGCCACAAGCACGAGTGCAGTGCTTGAAAAGTGAAGACTGCTCTCCCAAGCGCGCGCCCGCGCACCACTCGCGGGCTCACCTCCTGCTCCCCCTCTCTCTCACAACCTCTCCGCGCCCCGCCACGCTCCCTCACGCTTGTTTATTGATTTCTCCCACCCTTTGTTCTTGACTTGTGGGCATTTTAGTTTATGATGTATCAATTCGTTGCAGTTTTTCACCAGGCGGCACTTTTCGCTCTACACTGCTATATTTCCGGCTTCAAGCTAGCCATTCTAAACCGGAACTTTCAGTGATGTGGGAATGTAATAGCCTACGTCGTCTCTCAGCGATGCTTGTGCAGCAGAATCTAGCACTTCATTAAATAAGTTGCATTGATCGATATCCATAGATAAAACGCTGGATAATCACGCATACTTTACTTTCTTTGTCGATTATTGGGGCGGCGGTCTCTATGTGGGATCATGGAGTGGCAGTGTGAGATGATGTGTTCTTGGATGACTTTAAGAAATCAGCACTGAATAGGGGTTTAAAAAAATAAATAAAATCCACGCCATGCTTACGACTGCACTGAGCGATCCTGCTCGTCCTTGCTCCATTTCCTTCCCAGTTGGTTTGAGCTCCTGTTTCATCGCCATGCCATACCGGAGACGTCACTTTTCTGAAAGATGCTGCCGTGTGTCGTGAAGGCCCCTGGGATCACGTGTCCTCCCATGAATCTGGGCAGCCCCAACCTAGCATTAATCCTCCATTTCCTGTTTCTAACTAGCAGCCTGGCCTGACCCTGCGCTTAATCTTACCTCCCCTTCATGTGGATTTTGGTGTCGCCGACTTTTTATTAAATTTTTAAGTAAAACTATATATTTTTTTATCTCGGGCCCTTGGTTTCATTCTTGCATTATATACCTAGAGAACAGCCATATAGTTGCAGTTTGCAGTATGTAATGGCATGGCAGTGGTCTCTCTCAGTCCATAAAATCAAATGAACTATACTTTGTGTATTGTCAATAGAAAATGGACAATGCTCAAGTAAATTTACAAATACAATATTAATCTTATAGTGCATAAGAGCACATTGTAACGTTATACTAAACAAGCATTTGCAATGCAATAGGTCTCGCATTAGTTAAATGCAGAGCTATTGGCTTTGCAAATGGAAAAGTAATATGGCGGGTAGACAATTATTATTTTATTTTTTTTACTTTATTTTTTATTTATTGACTTTTGAAGAAAGGGTGGCACACCGTGCAGCGTGCCACCGTTATTACAAAAGTAAATACATAGAAAAAAAAAGTTTTTTGTCCACCATATTACTTTTAGATTTGCAAAGCCAATAGCTCCGCATCCAATTAATACGTGACCTATTGCATTGCAAATGCTTGTTGTGTCTGTCACTGAATCCAAGTAAAGAACACATGAAAAGCAACCTCCAGGACGACGCATACTGAGGCATGTTGCAAACCTTGTGCTGCTGTGCTCTGCAGTCTAGCGCCTCCTGACCCCTATCATGGAAATGGCGCTTTGAAGAAAGGTGTCCAGACTTGGTCACCATACCCTAGCATAGGTAACAAGCATTGGCATAGCCAATAAGTCTCGCCTTTGGGACCTTATAATTGTTTAGCCATGCAACAGTTGATGTTGTTGCACCAAGGATATTGTACTGCATAACTAAATACTTATAAGGTCCCAAAGGCGAGACCTATTGGCTATGCCAATGCTTGTTTGAGCTTATCACAGCCGCACCCGAGTACTTCACAGGTCTTTAAAAGACCATTTACATGTTAACGAGGCTTTGTTGTTTTTTCACCCTTTCATCTCCACTTTGCCTATTACTGGAAGAATTAGCCCCCCCACCTAAATTTTTAGTAGCCGCCCCCCTCCCTAAATTTGCCTCTGGTTGCGCCTCTGAGCTCAGCCAAGGAGAAAAGTGCTGAGAGAGAACATGAATCTAGGAAAATACATTTCTGGTGTGAGACACTGATTTGCCCAGGTAATTCTGTTGTGTGTGGCAATGGATAACTAGTTAACCACGATGAATCGGGCTAACGATGTTTTAGCATTTATCTTGTCTGGGGAAGGTCCTTTCACTTTGTTTCAGTAAACATGTGAGCCATTGTGTTCGTAATTAGTTTAGATTAGATTATCGCGTTGTGTCTTGGTTTTTCCAACAACCTGATTCACTGACGTCAAGCACGATTCAGTCCCTGACACCAGGGGGCAGTTTCACTGTCTGGAAGTTGATGAATAAATGCATGCAGTTCCGAAGTATTTATTACAGTGATGACAGTTTCACGACAAGCAGAACAAACCTTTGACGAGCCCAGTACAATGGTCGAAGTGAGCGAGATCTGAGGGGCACGACGTGCCCGTGCTTTTTACATTCAAGAACAACAGTTCTCCTACTTTTTGTGAAAAGGCAACCTTAATTCGTGTTTCAACTGAAGGGCAGGGTGTCTACTGTCTGTGAAACCGAGGGAGGGGCAGACACTGAAACAATCCCTCTGGCCGGGGCGCCTGCTTGCCTGAAAGAAGGGTAAATGTGCGCAACTGGTCAGTCTGCAAATGTAAATAAAGAGTGCTTGCTTGGAAGCCAGTATTGGCTTTGATTGATGGAATCACTTGAACCTTCCTGAAAACACAGATTTATTCTTTTTTGTGGAATTGCAAGGGAGGTATCAGCTGAGCTGTGAACTGTGTGCCTTTAAAGGACAGTTATAAAAATACATTGCAATATGTACAGTTTGGGATTTACTAAAATCTATATTTTGGAAGCTCTTTTTTTATCTTAAACCTTTTTGCATATTTTGTAGCAGCCTATCTTCTACTGTGTGTAATGCAAGTTTAAAATAATGACTTACATGTTCACAGTGCTTTCTGTCACAGATTTGGACCTCATAGCACTAAACGTACGCAAGTCACTATTCTCCATTGCACCAACCAGGATTCAATTGTGTGGCTCGATTGCAGACATGCCAATATACCCGAATCGGGAGGGAGACTCCAGATTTTCAAGCCAAAAATGACTTAATAAATTACATTCCCCCGAGTTTTCTTTCAAAATGTCCCACTTCCCTGTCCTAAAATGTTGGCATGTATGCTATGGTTACAGGCACAGACCTCTGCAGTGCATTAATAGAGGTTTCGTAGTAATGTACATAGTGCGTTTCCCACTGATTAACGTAACTTGCATGTATTTGTAATTTACGCTGTACGTTATTTTATATGTAGTTACCTACCTGAAGGTGAAAGACTGAGAAAAGTTATAAAACATTTTGTCTGTTCAGCCATGCCTTTGCCCAGCCGCCACACGCCTCTATTTGCATCACAGTTCCCCTACTTTTTATTTCATTCACTGCGACCTTTGGCCAGCAGGTGGCGCTAGGGAGCTCACATTTACCTGAAAAGACCTAAATTAAGCCGCAGTCAAAACTCCGAACCATTCAAACAACCTTTTGTGCTTGTGCAGGGACGCCGGAGCTGGCGAGGACGGGGGCTGGAGCACCATACCAATGGCTCGCAGCAACACCCGCCGCGTTTGGTGTGTTGCCATTGTAGGAGCCGTGGCCTGTTTCCTTCTGGGAGTCCTCATCGGTAAGTTAACAACTTCGATGCTGTTTGCGTTTTATTTATCCGCCGAATTGTTAAACTACATCCCAAAAACATGTCCAGTTTTGGACAAGACTGAACGGGAACGTAATTATGCTTTGGGTAATGTTAATACATTCTCTGGTTGGAATATTTTAGATGTCACTATCGTATCGAAGTGCACGTTGCACAGATGCGCTCGTCCTGCATTCACTCCAGCAGGTGCTTTGTGTGTTCTTCTACAAACTGGCTGCACCTGTTCGGTCGCTGTATTGAGGCTCCAACGTAAACATGACTCTCTCTGACAGCAGGGCAGGATTATAATCGTCCCTTGTGGAGCCTGCTGTTTTAATGACTGTAAAAAACATACAACAAAAAAACAGGCGTCTAAAGTAAGCGGTTTATCTCCTGGGTGTTTTTAAACCGTTCTTCAACTGCAGTACTAGATTAAGGAGTTAAAACTCGATTGAAACTGGTCCAAATGAGTTCCCAAACCGGTTTCAGGCATTGGCTTGCGTACAGTATTAGTTTGAATGCTGGGATTTTTTGAGACGTTGAAAGAGAACTGGCAGTCCCAGAATGTCGGTGCTGCTGGCGAACACACTAGGAAATGGCTACAGGTGTAAGGTAACAAAAAGAGAGAGTAGTGAGAAAATAAAATACATCCACTCTTTGAACCACAGCACACTCTGTGAGGCAAACGCGAAATGAACCCTTTTTAGGATTCCCACTGGAAATGTTCAGCAGAGCAAAGGTTCCCTCTTTCCTTTTCTCATTTCCATCTTGTTCTTTATTTCCATTCTTCTTCGGTCTATCTAACCTCCTTTCCATTCTGCTTTCTTTCCTTCTATAGCTTTCCTTCTCTGCATTTGTTTCTTCCATCTTTCCACACTCTTATTCCATTTGTTTCTTACTTATTTTTTCTTTGCACCTTTTATCCTCTCCCTTTGTCGGATCTTAATTGGTTCTATTGCCAACCCTTAGCCGCCACCCCACACCTGTTTCATAGTATATTCTTTCTTGCGGTTTTATTTATTTGCTTCTGTCTTATGACCTACGAGTCATAGATCAAAGTTAAGACTTTCCCGATCTCTCCATTGGCCCCCCCTGAAGCTGGTTTAGCTGGTGCCTCTCTACTGCCTTGAGTTACAAGATGACTCCATAGTGATCCAGTCTTCGTTTTTCATTTAACAAGTTAATGTATTGTGCGAGCTGTAGAACTGGTTCACTTTAGATGCCTGAAAAGAAGGAACACACCTGAAACCAATCATTTGTAAAAGAAAAGCCCAGACATGCGTCATTAGATTCTTGGTGACATGGGGTCATCACCTTCAGACTATGTGCAGGTTTTGCACTTGACATGTGGCCACTTGTCAGATGCGAGTAGCTGATGAGTGAATCAGTCCTTGTTTACATCAGTGTTTAAAATGCAAGCCACGATTTCATGTGACTCAGCCTTTCATATTTATGAGGAGTATAAGGAGATTACTTTAATTCGGTAGTATAGTAACATCTGGCATTTACAACGATTGCATATTTCTGCTTGGGAACGTGATATATAAGAAGCAAGCAATGTATTTAGCTGTTTTCTTCAATGCTGACATGCGGTCTTCTTGGCTGTAACAATGTTTTTATAATTTGAGTTTCTGGTGACAGTGGTTCAGCTTCGTTGTTTGAGAGCAGGGGGTATTTTGTGGGTGTTTGTTTTTGACATTGTATTGTATTAAGTAGGTTGATGTTCATACCACCTTATACCCCTCACCAGCTGCTGAAAGCTCCTAAGGAGACCGGTAGCACACTACACCTACTGAGTGTTGGTTGGAAGAAAATGTAATTGCATTGTGGCCGGCCTGTGTTGGAGTCAGTTTGGTGTCACTTATGATGAACAGTACAGTGTTGTTATCCTGACATCTGTCACTGCGCTTAAGCTAGTAGTGAAGTAAGGAATAGAATGCACGAGCTTTATAGTAACTGATATCTGGGCCCTTATTACACAACCGCGCACTTTCCTTATTTGCGCCATGGTGCACCTTTAAATAGGTGCGGCGTGCGTAAACAGGGAAAGTGCGCCCTATTAAAGAGAAGCCACTGCCCTCAGGGCAGCCGCAAATTTGTGCTGCCCTGGGGGCAGCGCATTCAAGTGAAATACGAAGGGCTCGATTACGATGTCGGGCGGACCGCAACCGACCGACCGTTGGTTGCGGTCTGCCTGACATCTGGCATTGCGGTCCACCCGCCGCACTATGAAGTAGTGGGCAGAGGGGACCGTCCACGGCGCTTCCGACTGGCTCAAGGAGCCAGTCGGAACCCACCATTATCCCCTAATGACGGCAGAGCCAGCCTCGGTTCCTCCGTTGGGATTATGATGGCACTTTCCGACAGCCTTTTCATGTCGGGCTTTCCGACACGAAAAGGCTGTTGGAACGTGTCTTTGGGGGCCCCTAGCAGGGCCCCCGTTTTCCCCTGGCCCTCCGCAATGGGGCCTGCGAGGCACCTATGGTGCCCCCCTTAACATCCTTACACCGTGTGGTGTCTGCCACATGGTGCAGGGATGTTTACAAACATCCATTTGTCATTAGAAGCTTGTGCTACAGGCCTTTTCTGCCCGCTGCACAAGCATCCATTGACAAATGGATGTTTGCGACCGCCTTTGGGCAGTCGCATCGTAATACTGCAGTTGGAACTGCCGACCTAAGATCGGGCGGTTCCAGACCACTACGATGTAGGGCGGACGTAATTAGGCCCCAAGTGGCTACTTCAAAGCCACTCAATGTTTCACTGTGCAGACGGCAACCCACCTGCACTTAGAGGAGGGATTCGATATCCCTTTGCAGGCTGGTGCAGTGAGTGACTGCACCCGCCTGCAAGAAGATGTCTGGGGGCTCCATGGGACCCCCTCTCCCTCCTCCAGTGGGTGCTCTGACAGTGTGCTGCCTTTTTGTGGTGCACTTTCAGTGTGCCTCCTGACAGCTTCTTTGCCTTTGCACCCAAGTCCATAATACATCGCAGGCTCAGGGGCAAAGACATTCCCTCTTTGCCTTGGGTCACACCCCCATGCAAATAAGGGAATGCCCTCTTGAGACGGCGCTAGTGCACAGGTGGCGCAAGCGCTATCAGTGTTACAGAAGGGGTCACATAATGTCTGCGGCCCCTTCTGTAATGCCAAAGTGCCCGGGAGTGCACATGCCTGTTGAGCTCCTGGGGCACTTCCTGTAATACAGCCCCTGCTTGGTAGGGATAGGATATAACTATAGCCTACATAGAAAAGCTTTTGTTGTTATGTGTCATGAGTAGCAGATTGTGCTTCTAGTATTGCTGCATCTTTTAGAAGCTTTTATGTGTGGAGGGAAATAAACAAGAGAGATAGTTGTGCATGCAGTCATGCTTACCACCCAGGAGGGGGAATACGTTCTTGGGCCACTATAGTCCACATTCTGATGTCCTCCAGCCCTCTTTTTTTCTCTTCCTTCTTTTCCTCTTCACTACAGTCTGCTAATTGGTCATTACAACCCTGCATTATTTTTTCGGGAAGAGCCCTGTCTTTTTACTTACTTTCGAATTCCAAGTACAGCATTTATTTTATTTGTCGTAGTGAAATTCTATAGTTTTTTCAGCTTGTATGGAGGAGGTAATCCAGTGATGTGCTTCTTCTTCTACGGTTGGGGGATCAGTCTAGGTGCTTGTCTAGAATGGAGAGCCTTGTTTGTGTGACTGGAGCTTAACTTGGATGAAGAATGAAACCTTCTCACTAATGTTCCTGTAGGCAATGCAGAGTATTTTGAAGGCAGAGCATCTGGCAGTAAGGAGTCAATAAAGCACTTGGAATGCTGGCGTGATGTGTTCCTATTGGTGAATGTGTACGAGCTTTAGTAGTGATACTTCTTTACAAGAATAGCAGGCCCTTGGGTGAAGACCATTTTATTGAATTAAGAAAAGAATGAAAGTGCATGGTGTTTCATAGCAAAGATGTGCCAAGGAGTTTGCATGGTGTATAAGATGCTTGAGGGATTGCTTGGAGGTTTGGGTCCACAATCACTCCCAGATTTCTTCAGGTTATTTTGCTGGTGGAGGGTTCAGTTCCTGGGACCAGATAACTGAAGGTTTGTAGTTATTTCACTTTCCTTGGAATACAATCTCAGTTTTGTAAGAGTTCGTTTTAAGGTGGCTATTCTGCACCATTTGTTGATGGATCGGAGATAGTTATCAAGAACTAAAGAGACTAAATCCTTCCAGTTTTAGTGTAATATGTGTCTTCCTCATATTTGTTGCATGTAAATGACTTGATGAGGCCTAGTAGCCAGGGGAGGTAGAGATTGTAAAGGAGTGGTAAGATAAATAACCCTTCAGGCCATGTCATCATGAACAGGTCAAAGTAAACTATTAACTCTTTGTTCCTTGATGGGACCTCATCCCTAAAGGGCAGGAGGAGTGGGTGGCATCTGCTGTGAAAGAAATATGTAGGATATTTCTTCTTGAGCAGGATGGACATCAAGTTGTTTTTGGAGGCAAGATTATAGGGAGGTTCACAGGCATCACTTTGCTTTCTGGTGTTTTTGTCTGTGCTTCTTCCAAATGAATATGGAAAATTGTCTGGTTGCTGCTAAATATGAAGTATTGGCCAAGGTATGTTGCCTGCCAGTTTTTTTAAATTCTTTTTGGCCTCTCTTCCTGTGTACTTTGTGTGTAACATACAATATTTTAAATTTGATCCTCTTCTTCCATGGGATTCGGTGGAGTGATTCTAGGGCAGATTTTGTAGCATTTGCATTTACTTTTTTCATAAGGACCACAGAGATAATATTGCATTATTCCAGGTAAGATATCACTACTGCTTTTGTTCCATTTCATGGCTTTTCTGATGGAGTTAGCATATTTTTCTGAGCACGAGGGGTTGAACATGTCATAAGCCATCTACCTGGTTCCCAGATGATTCCAATGGGACAGCAACGCTAGTTCCAGAGACTTGCCCTTGGTTTACAGGAGGAGACACTGCTCTGGTTGCAAATCCCAGGGGGAAGATGGTTAGGATGGAGAGACCGTGTAGAGTCAAAGATGCTGTGGCTTGTCTACTCAACAGCAACACTGCAGCAGGCCTTCACACCAGTCTGATGAATGGTACCGGCAGATGTGGTACCGAAAAACAAACAAATAATATGGCTCTAGTGTAGTATTAACTACATCTCTTAAGGTATCACCTCACAAAAGCTTTTCAAATCTTAACCAACCTTTAGTTTTGTTGTTGTGTTGTTTTATTTTCATTTAGATTGTCCATAGAGGCTCCTTTTATCAAAAATGTTGAAACTGTAGTGAGTATGATTTCAGCATCAAACTCGCAAGCAAATTTGGACGGGGTTAGCTTCACCCAAGTCCTCTCTGGCAGAGCCCTGCCAGCAGTATGTACAAGTTGAACAAAAACACTGGTTACCTTTGTTTGCAGCAATATGTTGCAACTGGGCTCAACGCATAGTAAAATCAAGTCTGTTAATGCGTCTCTCCTTTTCTTCTTGTTCTTTTTTCCATCCAGGTGCAAGACTAATGCGAGATGTTCTTTGCAGTGAGCTCACAGTGGGAGGATCAAGGGAGCTGGCAAGACATAGTCCTGGAAGCTGGGAAACGGGTATGTGGCAGGTGAAGAGGCTAAGGGGAGGGGTATGGATGGTCTTTAAATAAGACTGCTTTAGAATGTTCACAAAGTTCACATTCTAATTGTTTCTAACAAGGAACAGGTGCAGAAAATTAACTTGATGGGACTGCCTTCTAGAAGGTGCTTTAAATTGTTCACAAAGGTAGAGTTCTAATTGGTTATAGTAAGGAACAGGTGCAGGGGATTAATTTGATGAGGACTGTCTTCCTGAAGGTTCATGTTGAGGTCATCTATGCCGGTTGCTTGATGCTTATTCTGGTGGATTTTCTGGATGTTTCCGTGGGGCCTGAAACCTGACCTTGCATATGCATGGTAAAACATTTGTAAAAGCTATTCAGCCTTTTCACACAAAGCGGGGAACACCAGCTGCAGCTAGCTATTACCAACAGCATGTAATATGGTCAAAAGTCAGGGTACAAGACGTTTGTTCATTCATAAGTGTTGGGAGGAATGATATGAGTCATGCTGGTATATTGTGATAGTCAAGAGAAGTGAGCTGTGGCAGGAATCCTGACAGAATATGTATCCCTTGAAAGAATTTACTTGCAGGGCAATAGAAAGCTCCAAGGCAATGTTAATATATATGAACCTCCTTAGCAGTGAGATAAATTCACCCCTTGCAAATTCTTTATAGTGCAAGGCATCAAGACTCCCCCTTTTTATTTCTTTTTTGCTGATATTTTCCTTGGTGATCAGTATCCTGTTTAATGAGTTATCCATCTTTGCAATACTGTTGTCAGTTTTGCATTTACATCATCTGTTTTGTGGATGAGCCAAGTGGGTGATATATGCTATCTGATTAAAATTGAATTAATCTTCCTTTATGTATACAGCCATAAATTTCAAATTAGCCATGACTTTGGCAAGTTATTTAGTCAAGTCTGGTGCAAGAGCTTCTTTTTTTACAAAATTTGTGAAATAAATGATGACCTTTCCAAATATCACCGCAGATAAGACTGCAGGGTGAAGAACCTGATATGCAGCTCAGAATTAACCTGCAGTAAAAAATGAACAAATCATCACTGACCGTGCCTAGTACTCTCAAGCTTGAGCTGGTTGCAAGCAATTCCCAATGAATTCACCACCTATTCTAATCATGTGGACACTGCATGTAAATGAAGAAATCTTGAAGATGAGAAAGTTATCCTGCAATCTTCGTCACTCAGATAATTTTTCCTCTTCCCAGCACTTACTTAATGATGTGGTCAAACCTCTCCCGTGGTACCAGGAGTCTAACCAATCACAAATAAAATCTCTCCACTCCCCATGTCTTGCCCTCTGTTTCCAGATTTTACATTCTCACTTGGAGACAAAAGTAGAAGGAAGACTACAACACATCCTGCCACCCCAAAGCAAAGAGAATCAAGGTCGCAATAACTGGAGGAAGGGAGGGTTGTAAGGACTGTAACAAGCAAGGACAAGTGACGTAATGAAGATTATCCATAAGTAATCAGCACATTACCTCCTCAATCCTACCTCGTCCCAGTTATGCTCTTTGAGGCTAAACCAAAGTGAAAAATCGTGACTCGGTTTTTAACCATAAAACACAAGACTCCAATGTAGTGCTATTTTTTCTATTAAAATAGACCTGTTGCATTACTGGAGAATTTTTATAGGAAAAAACAAAGTCAGCCTCAAGAATTTTAGATCCAAAGTTCAATGATTTATGATTCATCAAATCCAAGTGATAGTGTTTTCCAAACTATTCAAGTACTGGCCAGGTTGCTGCTCAAATAGGGGCACTTCCCTCTTCTGTCCAGAAGGCTTCAGTTCTACATTTGGAGGTGGCATATCTAGATGTTAATTTATGTTGGAGGGATGGGGTGGAAGATCACACAGTAGCCACTGATAAAAGTTGTGCTGCCCCATACAACATGTATGTTTTTTATATATATTTTACAGAAGAATAATAGCACCTCTGTAGTCATGATTAAGCCAAAGATTTAAGTGAAATGATTTTGAATCTGCGTCAAACTTTCCGATAAAGCAAATTTCATCCACTTTGATGCTACATGGCAAAATTTGTGCAGATTCCATTAGGTAGGGCCAGGCAAAAGGGTCATTCCAAAAGTGACATTTCCCATTTTAATTCTTATACGATTGTTTGCTCCTCAATATATAAAAAATGGCTGAATAGAATTTCGTCAATCTTGGAATACATGTAGAAATTTACTTAAAGAAGTGCCTTTTGCTTAGTTTGGTGTAAATCTGTTCAGTAGTTATTGAGATATGAACTTTTATAAAGTGTTCCCGTCTTGACATGAAGAAAGTGAAATTTACAGATATCTGGACCGTTAATTTGTGGATCCTCTGCGGATCCACAAATCCATTATAAAATTAAAAATACAATAAAAAAAAGAGGCACACGTTTGCGCAAGGGAGCTTTTTCTCTCATCATCCATTGCAGATTTGTGAATCTAGTCATGGATTTGTGAATCTGTTTCACTATGACAGGCTAGCTGTCATAGAAAGATTTTTGTGGCAGCCATCATTACCAAGCACTGAGCACCACGCTGTGAACAATAAACATAAAAAGGGCATAATGGGGCAGAGTGAACTTACCCTGACCCCAGGCCTATATGTGGGTGGGGTCAAAAGGACACCGCATGGCAATACAATTAATATATGTCCTTGTAGTGACAAACAGCCTATTTCGTTTTTCACTACAGGGAGGCCTACCCCTCTCGTAGGCTAGCTTTGGGAATTCCTTAATACACTTTGAAGCTGTAATTCCAGATCAGAGAGGAGTAGCTTTTTCATCTTTCATATGTTTAGAATGGTAATGATAAATCCTCCTTACTGGTGAAGTTGAATTTAACATTGCTGTTTTAGAAATGCCACTTTGAGAAAGTGACAGTTTCTCGGAACTTACTACTCTGTGTGCCTGATAGCCTGTCTCCAATACACATCTGTGGCGGGTGACTGCTACACTTTGTGAATTCCCTCTAGACAGCCGCAACACAGGAAGGATAGGTGTGTCTGAGTAACCATCTACATACATCTGCATTCTGGTACCCTTGTCTGGGCAGGACGGAAGGGAGGGACTGACACTTCACTTGAATAGGCAGTGTCCTGTCCCCACAGAAAGGACTGATTACCCCCACAGATAGCCTGGCAGACAAGACTAGATTGAAAGGGATACTTGTGCACTTCAGAGAGCTGCTTTGAAGTCACCCCCCACTGTGTCTCTGACCCCCTAAAATAAGACACTACTGGACTTTTAAATGAAGTTCTGCCGGAAGAACTGCCACGCTGTTTAAAGGACTCAACTGGACTTCTGATTTGGAAGGCCTGCTTTTCTGTTTGTTGCCCTGTTGCCTGCTGCTCTCGACTCTGCTGAAGGAGAGCTGGACTCTGCCTTGACTCCAAGTGATTTCCAAGAGCTTGTTGGCTTGTCTCCTGTTGCTTGAGACTCGGGGATATCAAAGTCTCTACCCCGCTCCTGTGCCAAGCTCACTGGAAGTGGCCCAGATACTTGCAACATGGATTTCGACGAATCCCCTTTCTGCATGTAGCAGAACCTGAGCATCGACCCAGTTGCGGGAATAAAATCGGCGCATCGCCTCAGAACGAGGGCTTTTCCTCCAGAGATCGACACATCAGACAGCATATCACCGCTGCTGCAGCTTGGTGAGATCGACGCATCCCCCTCGACTGCGTGGCAGAAACCGGCGCATCGCTCGATGCCTCGCGACTCCGGCAACTGTCTTCGGAACTGACTCATCACTTTCACTGCATGGAGATGATCAACACATCTTGCTGTTTGTGACTGGGAAAGGTACTTTGTTCACCGGGGCCTGCGTGAGTCCTGTAGCCGGCTGGCGCTCCATCGTGGTAGGCCCGAACTTTGTCTTTGCCCCGGTCTAGCATGATCTAAAGTAACATTTTTAGTGCTACTTGCTTCTAAGTGCTTTATTGCATTTATTCCTTTAAAATTCAATATCTCAACTTCTATACATTGGATTTTTGTTGTTTTGATCTTGTTTTGTTCAGAATATAATCTATTTTACTAAACCTGTGTGGAGTTTTTTTTGTGGTGTATACATTGTGTTGCTGTGTGAATGTGTTGCACAAATACTTTACACATTGCCTCTTTGGATACGCCTGACTGATTTGCACCAGGCTACCAGAGTGTGAGCACAGGTAATCTTTTAGTGTGTATCTAGCTTACACTCACTAGAGTGGTGGTTCTGGAGTGCATACCCCAGCCAGCCAGGAATCCCATTGCTAACATACATCATAACACATCCCCTTCCCTTCATACAATACACCCCACAAATAACATACAAAACCACAACAACAATAAAGAACCAAAAAAAGAGAAAGAGGAACCCCAAATAAAACAAATGAAAAGAAAAGGAATGATCCTACGAAGTCGTAGCAAAATGATAATTAATCTTACAAAATCATTAAGGTACGACAGAGGTTTATTCTTTTTCACCGGTCTTAACCTTCCCACCTCACCATCTCTAGCCACACTCCCCTCACCACAGACGTCACCCAAATAATTCAACAAAATCTGACCACCAAATTCATCCTCTTCCATCATCATCTCACCAGAACACCACTCATTCCTTTCCCCACACAAATTATCCTTCTGATACAGTGTGACTAAGATTTAATCTTTCACCATTTTCAAGCAATACAAAAAAAATCTACACTTTTGATTGCAAATGGGCGACAAAATCTCAACAATCCGCTCCTGATTCAGTCTGATCTGATTGTAACCCAATCATCCACATTCACTCTACAGCTCTTGCCCCTATCTAAGTTCCCAGTTACCCCTCTTCCATTGGCATCCAGCCTTTCAGCCAAGATAGAACCAATTTGGTACCAGGTACATGACTATGCATTTCTTCAAAAGGGGTCTTTTGCATGACACCATTCACAGAAGTGTGTAAAGCCCAAACCATATCAGACTCTATTCTGACCACATCGCAATCATTGCCAACCACCATTTGAATGGTACCTTTGACCATCTTGTTGGCACACTCTGTTAAATCTTTTCCCTGGTGATTGTATAAAGAAGTGTGACTATGCTTAATACCGTAGAACTTCAAAAACGTCACCATTTCCACTGAAGTGACTTGGATTCCATTATCTGTAATCAGAATCGACGGCACACCTTACTCGGAAAAAAATGTTTCTAAAACGTGAATGGTATTTGCTGTCATTATCTCCCTCATAAACTTCACAATTAACTACTTAGAATCCACGTCCACCAACATGAAGGCAAATCTGAATTCAAGTCTCAACTCATTCAATGGCCCAATAAAATCCATAATACCATATTCCATGATGGTCCTTGTTGGACTTGGCCCTTTTTGCAGGGTCATCCCTGAACTTTTTGCCTTCTTCCTGTACTTTTTCTGACCTGTTTTTGTTGGTTTTATGACTCTGGGCACTTTACCACTGCTGATCAGTGCTAAAGTGTATATGCTCTCTATGATAAATTGATGTATGGATTAGTGACTCCATGTTTGGCCTATTTGATTCACTGTCAGACCCTAGTACAGTGCACTGGTTGTGCCCAGGGCTTGTGACTCAAATGCTGCTGGTGGGCTTGCAGCACTGGTTGTGCCACCCACTGGAGCAGCTTGTAAAAGTGTGTCTCAGGCCTGCCATTGCAGAGCCTGTGTGCAGTCTGGTACTGCCATGTTGACTGGGTAAGTGCCCCCACTTACCAGTCCCCAAACCTTCCCTTTTCTGCATGTTAGTCACCCCTAAAGTAGACCTGCAGGTAGGGTGCATTGTATGTAAGAGGTAGGACATGCCCTGATGTGTGTGGCATGTCCTGATAGTGAATTACAGCCAATTTCGTTTTTCACTATTGCAAGGCTACCTGTCCCCATAGGCCAGAATGGGCAGTTTGATTATAACATCCTATAATCCTAACTGACTCAGGGAACTCGGTAGAAATTCGAGTTTAGTATGCCTGAACTCAGAATGATAAAATACATCTTTTAGTGAAGTTGGTTTTAACATTCTGTGTTTGAAAATACCACTTTTAGAAAGTAGGTATTTTCTTGCCTAACTATCCAAGCCTGCCTCTGCTAGGTTGTGTATTCCTTGTCTGGAGTTTTAGTGACAGGGGATGGGGGATTCCAGGAGACAGGGTGAGTCAGCACAGGGCTGAATAGAGAGATCTCCATGTAGAGTGGTGGGAGGAGTTGCACCTGGGGTCTGAATAGGGCTGTGCCCTCCCTCCACAATGCTGGCTCCACCTCCTGTGGTGCGTCTGATGTCCCTGGCCTACACTGTCAAAGGAAAGAAGGAGTCCTGTAAACAAACTGCTCCAGGACTGACCAGAACTGGTTTGGACGAGGCAAAGGCCTCTCTGCCTTCAGAGAACAAAGAGAATATGAGTATAAAAGGGGGACCCAGACCCCAGAACTTTAGATCACTTTTGGGAAACAAGAAGAACCTTTGCTGAGGAGAGGAACCAGAGAGAAACTGAAGGAGGAGACTATCCCTAAGCTGAGTGCTGTTTGGGGGATTGGCCTGCAGTGGTTGCCTGACTGCCAAAGAAAGGAGAAAGGAACTTTGTGCTACTTTCATCAACTTGTAAAGGATCTCCAAGGGCTTGAAAATTGAGCTTGCCTCCTGCTGAAGTCTCGGGGACAACAGACTTCACCAACCAGCTCCCCTGAATTCCCTTGCTGGGAATTTGAAGTGCCTACTGATGTGCTGGGCCTTCTGAAGGACTGCATGTCGCAGGGAGCTGGAAGCGCGACTCACGGAGAAGAAGCGTGACGCAGCCGCAGCCGCTGTCGTCGCATCACTGAGTTAGGGTGCCGCCGCTGTCGCATCGCCGAAGCACCTCGCATCGCCGGAGAAGAGTGTCGCCGTCGCAGCAGATGCCGTCACATCACCGGAGAAGCGTGTCGCAGGGCCTGTCGCGGCTCAGAAGATTTGCAGAGTCGCCGCACGGCCGCCGGGCGTGCACGCATCGCCTCGTAGTTGTCGCATTAAGGAGAAGACGCCATTTTTGTTGCATTGCATCGGGTCGTCATCGTATCACGGCGCTGCTGGTCGCATCGCCACGGAAGCGCAGTAAGAAACCGACGTGTCACCTCCCCACGCCGAGAAGAACCGACGCATCACCGTCCCCTGCGCAGCAGTAGGGAACCGACGCATCACCGTTCTTGCGTGTAAGGAACCGACGCATCACCTTCCCTGCAACACTTTCGTTGTATAGCGTTACGCATCCAAAGATGCATTGAACAATAAGTGTCGCATTTACCATCTAAAGAGAACTAAGCTATTTCTACCATTTTTTAAGTACAGTATTGTGGATTTTTGTCGTTTGTGGTCTTGTGTTAAGTCTATGTAAAGAATACTTATTTTTGATATACAACCTGTGTGGTGTCCATCTGTAGTGCTGTCACTATATTACTGTATGTGTTCACAAATGCTTTACACACTGCCTCTGAGATAAGCCTGCCTGCTCGTGCCAAGCTACCAAGGGGGTGAGCAGGGGTTATTTTAGTAGTGTATCCCCCTTACCCTGACTAGAAGCAAGGGTCCCTATTTGGACAAAGGTACCTACCTCTGCAACTAGAGACCCCCAGTTCTAACATTGGTGGTCAGCGGTGAGGATTCTGGACTTGCATTTGTGACTCATATACAGTGATTGGTGAACACTACTAGTGAGTGCAGACCAAAACGCAACCACATACTTTTGGTAGATTGTTTTTCCTGGGATTTCTAGTTTTGCCAAGAACTGCCAAGTTTAGCCACCATGAGTAAAGCAGCATCCATTGCATCTATTGATTATGATTTTGAAGAGGAGAAACTAGAAAGCTAGAATGTGAAACAGCTAAAGCACTTCTGCAGGAGATTTAAAGTTGCTATGACCGGTCTCTCCAAGAAGGATGAGTTCCAAAAGGCGCTGAGGGCCTGGGTGGAAGCAAGGTGCACCCCTGAGCAAGTGGAGGGGGCTGAAAATGCAGATGAGCAGCTGGAAGGGCCAGTGGGTCCAGGGGGGAGGAGAGTAACTTCCCCAGCAGGTAGCAGTGTTTCTGCCAAGGGCCTGTCCCCAGAGGAGCTGGAGGACAGGGAGAAAAATAGGATGCACGAAATGGAGCTGGCCAAGCTCAAGATGGGTGGGCAGTTGGAGTTGGAGAATAGGAAATTGGCCCTAGAGGAAAAGAGGATGAGATTGGAACATGAGTTGAGAATGAGAGAGCTTGATTTGGAGCTCGAGAAGCTTGAGGCCATGAGGGTCTCAGCCCAGCTACAAGAAAATTGTGTAGCTCAGAGAGTGAGCTTTGCTGAGTTGGAGGTGGAATCCAGCTCAGATGGTGGCAGCAATATTGAGTTATCCAGTGCTGAGGGAGTAGTACACACGCCCAGAGATGTGGCGCCTGGCTTAGAGGGGGTTGATTTATGCCAGGAGGTTCAAGGACGTAAGGTAGCTCCGGTGGTGCACAGTGTCACTGAGATAGATTGGGGAACTGGCCCAGGGGTTCATGGTCCTAGTGGTGGGAGGCACACTCTACTGACTCTAGATGAGAGGTGCAGGGAGAGGGGCTCCCCCAGGGTTGAAGTCCTGCTGTGTGAGTGTGAATACCGCCCAGAAGAGTGTGGGTTGTGTGACAGAGACAGTCAGATACTGTCTTGCCAATCTCAAGAGAGTGGTGTGCGAGGCACTGGACGGTGAGGTGAAGGATAGTTTGGTTAACCCTTATAAGGGGCTGTGTGATCCAATTGTGGGAGAGCATATTGTAAGTCCCTGGTTTCCAGAGCTATGCCAACACCTGTTGAAGAGTGAGTTCTCTGACCCCAGGGAGCTCACCAAGGAAGCAGACCTCTGGCTGCGTGTTAGAGGTTCTGAAGAGGTATCTGGGGGGTGATCCAAAAGAAGGTGGCTCAGGCTTCTCCCAACCAAGTGAGGTGGGGGAAGAGGTTCAGAGTAGCCCAGCTAGGTCCCAGTGTAGTGGGAGGGGCGTAGGGACTTGCGTCCTGTCTCGGTGGGGAAGGAGTGAGTGTGGGGCTGCGTGTCCCAAGGTGCCCGAAACCCAGTCTCAGGGCCTGGATGGTTCTTTAAGGGAACACCAGATAGGGAGCCTAGGCTGTCCTTATGGGCCGCCCATTGAGGAGGATACCCTGGTGTCTGGGGGACTGGGAGTGTCTGTAAGCAGGCCTTCATCAGTTCTGGTGTCTGGCAGTGCCACTCCTAAGTGGAGGGTGCAGAAGTCCAGAGTGAGGGGTGAGAGGGGGAAAGAGTCCCCAGTGGAAGAACCAGTGGGTCAGGGGCCAGCCAGAAGGGCTGAGTCACCGGTGAAGGACCATGGTGACACCACTTCTGTCCTGGGGGATCTTCACGCACTGTCAGAGGGACAGGGGTCGGGAGATCTGCGCCAGGCAGACTGTCACACAACACGAGTTATGTGTCACCCTCGGGGGGGCATGCGTGCTCCCAAGGAAGTCCTGGTGCACCAGGCGGGTGCTCAGCTGCAGGGTTTAGTCCCTGGGTTGGGAAGCCA
Organism: Calotriton arnoldi; assembly: GCA_963921515.1. Taxonomy (NCBI): domain Eukaryota; kingdom Metazoa; phylum Chordata; class Amphibia; order Caudata; family Salamandridae; genus Calotriton; species Calotriton arnoldi. The sequence continues at coordinate 86,189 of CAWUFW010018476.1, read as the reverse complement.
GGTTCAGGTGTTGTCTGACCTGGAGGGAAGGACAACTGTAAACAGTGTCCTGACCGTTTTGTCTTCTGGGGCTACCGCTCCTGATGGGAGGGGGTAGTACTCTGGAAGGGGGTGCAGAGGGAGGGAGTCCTCGCCTCTGACCCCGGTTCAACTGGAGGGTTTAGACCCTAGATTGGAGGACCAGGTTTAGGGTGTCCCCCCCTGACTTGGACGCCCAGTTGCAGGATAGAACCCCTGAACTGGTGGGCGAATCGTGCAGGACACCTGCCACAGGTGCCCTGGCAATTCTGGAAGGGGGTACCACTCCAAGTGGGAGGGTACAGAGCCCCGAGGAGGAGGAGGACCGGGTGTGGGAAAGCCCACCCCAGCCGCCGGGTACAGGCCCGGGGCTGGTAGGTCAGTGTCAGGATGTCATACCTGACCTGACAGGAGGGAGAGTGGACAAAGGGTGCCAGGCACCTGGGGCTACTGCCCCCCGCTCTCTGACTCCACCGAGGTTTGAGAGCCCTGAGAGGAATAAGGCCTGGGTCTGATCACTGACCCCTGTCAGTGGCCACTGTGGCTTTCTGTCTGTTGGGACACACCTGTGAGCAAGCTAAGGTTAGGTGCTGCACAGATGGTGTCCACAGGTGAGGAGATGGGTTCCCCATGGGTTAGCTTGGTGGGCCCTGAGAGTATGGACAGAGGGATCCAAATAGGTTCAGATTGGCGTAGAACTGGAATATGCCCCTGCTGTTGCGGGCCAGGGTCCAAGTTCTATCGCCCAAAGCAGGGAAGCCCATCAAGGTAGTGATTGGTCTACCCTGCGTTTTTGGCTGGAAGGGGGTTGTGTTGGACTTGGCCCTTTTTGCAGGGTCATCCCTGAACTTTTTGCCTTCCTCCTGTACTTTTTCTGACCTGTTTTTGTTGGTTTTATGACTCTGGGCAATTTACCACTGCTGATCAGTGCTAAAGTGCATATGCTCTCTATGATAAATTGATGTATGGATTAGTGACTCCATGTTTGGTCTAATTGATTCACTGTCAGACCCTAGTACAGTGCACTGGTTGTGCCCAGGGCTTGTGACTCAAATGCTGCTGGTGGGCTTGCAGCACTGGTTGTGCCACCCACCGGAGCAGCTTGTAAAAGTGTGTCTCAGGCCTGCCATTGCAGAGCCTGTGTGCAGTCTGGTACTGCCATGTTGACTGGGTAAGTGCCCCCACTTACCAGTCCCCAAACCTTCCCTTTTCTGCATGTTAGTCACCCCTAAAGTAGACCTGCGGGTAGGGTGCATTGTATGTAAGAGGTAGGACATGCCCTGATGTGTGTGGCATGTCCTGATAGTGAATTACAGCCAATTTCGTTTTTCACTATTGCAAGGCTACCTGTCCCCATAGGCCAGAACGGGCAGTTTGATTATAACATCCTATAATCCTAACTGACTCAGGGAACTAGGTAGAAATTCGAGTTTAGTATGCTTGAACTCAGAATGATAAAATACATCTTTTAGTGAAGTTGGTTTTAACATTCTGTGTTTGAAAATACCACTTTTAGAAAGTAGGTATTTTCTTGCCTAACTATCCAAGCCTGCCTCTGCTAGGTTGTGTATTGCTTGTCTGGAGTTTGAGTGACAGGGGCTGGGGGATTCCAGGAGACAGGGTGAGTCAGCACAGGGCTGAATAGAGAGATCTCCATGTAGAGTGGTGGGAGTTGCACCTGGGGTCTGAATAGGGCTGTGCCTTCCCTCCACAATGCTGGCTCCACCTCCTGTGGTGCGTCTGATGTCCCTGGCCTACACTGTCAAAGGAAAGAAGGAGTCCTGTAAACAAAGTGCTCCAGAACTGACCAGAACTGGTTTGGACTAGGCAAAGGCCTCTCTGCCTTCAGAGAAGAAAGAGAATATGAGTATAAAAGGGGACCCAGACCCCAGAACTTTAGATCACTTTTGGGAAACAAGAAGAACCTTTGCTGAGGAGAGGAACCAGAGAGAAACTGAAGGAGGAGACTATCCCTAAGCTGAGTGCTGTTTGGGGGATTGGCCTGCAGTGGTTGCCTGACTGCCAAAGAAAGGAGAAAGGAACTTTGTGCTACTTTCATCAACTTATAAAGGATCTCCAAGGGCTTGAAGATTGAGCTTGCCTCCTGCTGAAGTCTCAGGGACAACAGACTTCACCAACCAGCTCCCCTGAATTCCCTTGCTGGGAATTTGAAGTGCCTACTGTTGTGCTGGGCCTTCTGAAGGACTGCGTGTCGCAGGGAGCTGGAAGCGCGACTCACGGAGAAGAAGCGTGACGCCGCCGCAGCCGCTGTCGTCGCATCACTGAGTAAGTGTTCCGCCGCTGCCGCATCGCATCACCGAAGCGCCTCGCATTGCCGGAGAAGAGTGTCGCCGTCGCAGCAGACACTGTCGCATCACCGGAGAAGCGTGTCGCAGGGCCTGTCGCGGCTCAGAAGATTCGCAGAGTCGCCGCACGGCCGCCGGGCGTGCACGCATCGCCTCGTAGTTGTCGCATCAAGGAGAAGACGCCATTTTTGTTGCATTGCATCGGATCGTCATCGCATCACGGCGCTGCTGGTCGCATCGCCATGGAAGCACAGTAAGAAACCGACGCGTCACCTCCCCACGCCGAGAAGAACCGATGCATCACCGTCCCCTGCGCAGCAGTAGGGAACCAACGCATCACTGTTCTTGCGTGTAAGGAACCGACGCATCACCTTCCCTGCAACACTTTCGTTGTATAGCGTTACGCATCCAAAGGTACATTGAACAATAAGTGTCGCATTTACCATCTAAAGAGAACTAAGCTATTTCTACCATTTTTTAAGTACAGTATTGTGGATTTTTGTCGTTTGTGGTCTTGTGTTAAGTCTATATAAAGAATACTTATTTTTGATATACAACCTGTGTGGTGTCCATCTGTAGTGCTGTCACGATATTACTGTATGTGTTCACAAATGCTTTACACACTGCCTCTGAGATAAGCCTGCCTGCTCGTGCCAAGCTACCAAGGGGGTGAGCAGGGGTTATTTTAGTAGTGTATCCCCCTTACCCTGACTAGAAGCAAGGGTCCCTATTTGGACAAAGGTACCTACCTCTGCCAACTAGAGACCCCCAGTTCTAACAGTCCTGAATCCACAATTTGTCCCACAAGAGATTAACTTCTCACCTTTAATCTTTTCTCACTCTCTTTACAATCACTACACCTTTCTACCCATAAACTGACTTGATCTTCTAATCCAGACCACCAAAATTATTCTTTCAATCTTTTCCTATTCACGAACTGAACTAAATGCCCTTCATGGACCAACTTAAACAACCTTAACCTCAATCCCAATGGAGGCACAAAACGCTTTCCTCTCATCACCACTTGGCCTTCACACACTGACAATTCATACAAGATTTTTGTAAAGGGTCTCATCTGTAATGGAACCACAATCTCCCTCTTGCAGCCCATATAAATGAACCTAATCACCTCTTATAATACAGTGTAAGATTCCATTTCATGCTCCCACTCTTCACACGTAAAAGACCTGGGACCACAGTTGCCAGCATCTTGTACAGAAGATACTGATCCTTCCTTCTCATTGTCCATTACAGCAGCTTATCCACTTGTTGCCAGACCTATGATAAATGAGAAAGACAATCTGTCTGGATATTTTTCCAACCCTGAATACCCAAATTCTTGACATCTAGCAGCCAACCTGGCTAAACTTGAAGAACCTTTTCCAGCACCATCAGGCAACAATATTCGCATCAACTGCTTGTGGTCTGTGTTTAAAACAAATTTGGTACCCTACAGGTAGGTGTGATAATACTCTACCCCCCAAGCCGCACTTCCTGCTCAATTATGGAAAAAATGCAAACGCCACAGTCTTTTCTTTCTTGTAATGAATCTGGGATAACACAGCTACCATACTGGTGGCACTGACATCCACAGTGAGAACAGACTTTAAACCAGTATCATAAGGTACTAAAGTTGATTGCAGAAAAACACCTCTGTTGTTCCCAAAGAAGTTGCCAGAAAACTCAAATACCCCTCACTTTGAACCAAACCTCTAATGACACCGAGCGAACAAAGAAAGTACACCTGGTCCTTCTTATATTTGTTTGCCCTACCCTTGCATCCATTCATCTGTCCATCCATCCTGCCACTCTTCCACCCATCCATCAGCCTTTCACCTTTCCATCCATCCTTTCATTATTCTAACCAGCAACTGAAATTACATCCATCTGTTCGCATATTCATCAATTCTTTTACCCATCATCCACCTTTTGACCTTTCCTTCCTTCCATCCATCCAAGGACCATTCACTTCACATGAAGATCTGTCATCCTTTCTCTCTTCTCGCCATTCATCCTTTCACTTTTCTGTCCACCTTTCCATCCATTTATCCGTCTCTCTATCAATCCTTTCTTCCATCCATGCACCAACTGATCCTTTCCCCTTCTATCCATCCATTCATCCTTTCAACCATCCATCCTCGAACTCACACTTTATTTTTTCTTTTCAACAACCATTCCTTTCACTTTGCTATTTCCTTCCTTCCAGGGCTTAATTTGTAAAATAATAAGTACCAGGGCTCTCGTCAGGAGGCCACTGAAGCTTGCACTAGACTTTGCCGCTGCCAACCATCACACTTCTAAAGTGTGGCAATTCGGACTATTCCAGGCCCCCAAAGCTATAAGAATGGCTTGGGTGTCAGGTAATAGTCACTTTAATGTATACTAAATTAATAATCAACTGTTGTGGTAGCCAGACAGCACCACCTTGTGGCCAGCTGTCACAAGCACCGGTGTTGACAATCAAGTGCCGGTGCCGAGCACCGGAAACCACCGGCTCAAATTAAGCACTGCTTCCTTCTTTGCACCTTTAATTACTTTCACCTTCTTCATTCTCTCATTCGTCCTTTACAGTTTCTAACTACCACAATTCATTCTTTTCTCATATTAAGTTTTTCCGACACGCCTTTTCAAAACACTATTTTCTGCTCTCTTTGTAACTTTTTTCTTTGTTTGTAACATTTATTTTCCTCTCTTTTGCTGAACATGTCTCACATAGCAGCGTTCAACCCCCACTTCAGGGCTTTTTAGCCCTGCCCTGGCTTTTGTCTGAAGCCCTGCAGAGGTCATTGTAAAACTAATAAACTTTTAGCAGTTACCCCCGACTTAAGCTGACAAAGCGGAGGGTTCAATACACCACTGGTTGTTGCTCACCCCAACAAACCTTTTCTCAACAAAGTCCTAAAATCTGTATAAATCGGCTAAGCTCTCCACAAACTTGGCATAGACCCTTAAAAAATTCAATTGATCCTTGTTTATGAGAGAAGGTGGCAATTGAATGGCATCTAACAAGCTACGTTTTGATGTTTGGATATATGGCATCAACCAAAATTGTATGTCCCAAATATTCAATCTGTCCCTCCAAAAATTGAATGAATGATGTTTGTGTTATGTAGTCTTGTGTCTCAGACACTGCTCAACTGACTGTAGGCATCGCTCCTCATGCAAACTAATTTGCATCAGTGAATTCATTTAAAAAAAAATTTGTTTATTGCCATTTTACAAATACAGAAATAGAACAGTACAGCGAATGGTGTCCGATGGTACAAGCGTCAGGTGCCTGATATGATTAAACCAAACAAAACAACGGAACCAAAGCAGAAGCCTCACATCAATAGACTATATAAATGAGAAAATACATCACATAAGTACAACCAGATCAGTGCGTACATTCACGGGTTATACAAGCGGAGTAAAAGGGAGGAGCTATGCACTCAAGTTAGGGCGCCTAGATATGTAGTGGGTTATAAAATGGGGACATTATCGACAGGTGGTTCTTGACAGGGACTAGTAGGAGCTTCAAGGTTCGGCATAGCAGCTAAACTACGAGCTGTCAGCCAAGTCAAAAAGGGACCCCAAATATCTTTTGGCCTCGATGCCTGTGGTAAAAGTTCCCAATATATATTTAGCTGTTCTTGGCAGAAAGTGATGTCCAAGATCCAAGTTTTGATAGCTGGCGGAATACGTGTGCCCCAGTGCATCGCAACACGGCGCTTGGCGAGGAGTAATAACATGGCTAAAAGCTTGCGGTGACCAGGCGAGGCCTCTTTGACATATCCTAGGAGACAGAGTTTGGGGGTAGGGTTGTAGTGGGTTTCTAGGATTTCATTAATTGATTCAAGGACTGACGTCCAGAAACGTGCAATATCGGGGCAGTCCCAGGCCATGTGTAAAAATGAAGCATCCGGGGATGCACATCTCCAGCAGTTCGCCTCGGGGCGGACGCCCATGCGTTTAAGCTGCAGGGGAGTTCTGTAAATGCGGTGCAGATACTTAAAGTGGATAAGGCGTAGTTTGTAATTAGGGGAAAGCATCTCAAGCTGCCCGCAGCAGAATTGCCATTGAGTTTCCGACAGTGGATCATCTAGGTCCATATTCCAATTAGCCATGGCTTTCGGGCATGTGACGGGGAACGTTCGTTGCATGTTACTGTAGAGTCGGGTGATGAGCTTATCTGGGGATGGGTTCGTGAGCATCGAATCGAGTGCTGGGAGGGAAGGAGGTGGCATAGGGAAAGTGTCATGTAATTTGAGGCATGTTCCTCGAATGGAATAATATAATGGAGTATTAAAGTCGACTGCGTCTCCTGGTAGGGAAGAGGGAGGAGGGAGAAACGTGTCGTGAGGGTAGAGATCCGCAAAGGTGAGCCATCCCATAGTCTGTGCACGAGTTGAATTGCCCTTGTCTGCTAGTATGGGTAATTGCGGGTTATGTGAAAGTGTCATAGATGGCGAGTATAGAATCGAATGTCCTGCTCGGGTGCGGAGTTTGTCCCAATCCATCGCAATGTGTCTGGCGTACTGATAATGGTGTGCTGACGTTTATGGGGTTGACAAAGGGCTACCTTCAGCGGGAGCGGCGAGACAGTTGGCTTCGACAGCAACGTGTGGTTGAAAGGGAGTTGGGAAAAGCCAATAGTGCAGAAATTGCGCCTGTGCACAGAAAGCGTATAGTGCCATATCGGGGGCACCAAGCCCGCCCTGCGTCAAAGGGAGAGTGAGAATTTCCCATGCTATGCGCGGCTGTTTTCCAGCCCATACCGGAGAAATCATTGAAGACCGCAGGGTTTTTAAAAAGGATTGTTTGAGTTGTAGTGGGAGATTGGTGAACAGATACAGAAATTTGGGCAGTACCACCATTTTGGCAATCGCAATACGGCCAGCGAGAGATATGGGAAGTTTGGACCAGACAGTTGTTTTCTCCTCTAGCCACGTCAGAGCACGGCCGAAGTTTGTATCCCAGAGTTCCTGAATATTAGTACTGAGCCAAATCCCCAAATAGCGAACGGGGCCTGTCGCCCATTGTATCGGGTAGTCTGGCTCAAAAGTGTCGAAATTGGGGGTAAGTGGTAATAAGGTGGACTTGGACCAGTTGATGTGAACGCCGGAAAGACCGCCAAATTTGGTGAGTTCTCGGAGGACAGGGTTCAAATTATCCAATGGGTCCCGTAAGTACAACGTAATGTCATCGGCATAGAGCGATATAATCACGTCTCTTGTGGGGAAGTCAAGACCACGTGTTTTGTGATGCTGGTGAACTCTGGCTGCAAGTGGCTCCATGGCGATAGCAAACAGGAGGGGCGACAAAGGGCATCCCTGCCTGGTGCCACGCATGATGTCAAAGGGGGTGGATATCAACCCATTGGCGCGCAGTCTTGCAACAGGTTGAGAATATAATAGTTGGATTTGTTGGATAAATAAGGGGCTTAAGCCTAGTCTGGTTAGGATGGCAAAGAGGTATGGCCATTCAAGAGAATCGAAGGCCTTGGTGGCGTCGAGGAAGGCGGCAAGGGCGGGCGTGTGTGGGTCTATCTGGTGCACAATGGAGAAAAAGGTCCTCAGATTGTGTGCCGTGGAGCGGCCTGGTATAAATCCTGATTGGTCCGGTCTAGCTATTAAAGGTAGAAGGGGCTGTAATCTATTGGCCAGAAGTTTCGCATAGATTGTATTATCAATATTGATGAGGGAGAGAGGCCGGTATGAATCACATTTGTTGGGAGGTTTACCTGGTTTAAGTATTGTGGAGATGACGGCTTCTCTGGTCGTTGGGGGAAGTATACCGTTTTTCAGGGATTCTGAGTACATGTCCGCAAGATGGGGCGCCAGTAAGGAAGCGTACGCCTTGTAAAAAGCGGTTGTCAGGCCGTCAAGGCCCGGAGCCTTATCGGAGGGAAGACTGTTAATGACCTGTACTATATCGTCTTCCGTGAAAGGTTCGTCTAAATATTCTCTGTGAGAGTTGCCGAGCCATAGGAGCTCCAGAGAGTCCAGATAAGTGGTGAGTTCGGACTCTGTGTGTCCTTGAGGAGGTGTATAGCGAAGAATAAAATTGGGTTAGATGGTCATGTATTTCTCGGGGGCCTCTGATAGGTGTGTTAGTATCGTCCAGAAGCTCTGTAATGTAGGGAGAGCAATGCGAGGGCCTAAGGAGCTGTGCTAGCGTTTTCCCTGGGCGGTCCCCTTCCCCATAGCGCCTGGCTGTGGCGTGCTTCCCTAGAAATTTCAACTCTCTAGTGGCTTCGTCATTGAATTCGGACACCTTCTCACGCATGGGAGCCAGTAAGGAGGGGTCACTAGTAGTGAAATATTGAAGTTCAAGCGCTTTGAGTTCAGTTTCTAGTTTGTGTAGCGAGCCTTGAATAGCTTTTAAAACACCTGCTTGACGAGCAATGCATTTTCCCCTGATGACGGCTTTAAAAGCCTCCCATAGCGTAGAGGCTGAGGAGACGGAACCGGAGTTCAGTGAGAAATATTCGATAATGTCGCTTCTGATATCTGCGCGGAACGCCGAGTCAAGGAGAGCATGCGGTGGGAGTCTCCACGTGAATTCCCGTTGGAGAGAGGCCGGGACTACAACTCTACAGGTGCAGGGGGAATGGTCAGATAAGGTTTTAGGGAGGTGCTGTGCATCCGTGGTCCATGTAGCAACATCCCCGGATACCTACCATCGATCCAGTCTGAACCAAGAATTGTATAGTGTAGATACATATGTGCCCTCTCGTGTGTGTGGGTGTAGTTGTCTCCATATGTCCACTAAATGAGAATCTGTCATGATGGAATTGAGTACTTGACTAGAGCGGGGATGTAGCGCCCGGGGCGAGCCCTTTCTATCTAAGTCATCACAAGGAATAGCATTGAAATCACCTCCCCAGATGATAGTGTCACAACCCATAGCTACGATTTTCGCCCATACAGCATAAAAGAATTCAGGGTCGTCCACATTGGGACCACTAGTACCAATTGCGTGTCGCCCAGGGAACCCTTTAAAATGACATACCTCCCCTCTGTGTCAATGTGTGCCTGCGATAATGTCCAATCTAGACCATCGCGAATGAGAATCGCAACTCCCCTTGCATAGCTAGAGTAGGTTGAGGAGTGGTGTTCTCCCCATCGTTTATATCGCAGCGTATTAGTATCTGCGGGCTGGAGGTGGGTTTCCTGTAGGAAACAGATGTCCGCTTGTTCCCTCGCCAGATGGGCATGAATCAGTTGTGCCTTCCTGTGATTGTTGAGGCCACGGACGTTCCAAGTTAAAAAATTATACTGCGCTGGGACGGCGGTGGACGGCAGAGGGAAGGTGGATCAGATGAAGTGCAAGTGTTGCTCCAGTGGGGACAGAGCCTGCGATGGAGATCAGATTGTGAACATGGTGCGCTGATCGACGAAGTGTAAGAAATGTGGCGCGCTGTGAACCCCTGTTGGGTAGTGAGAGATGTGTGATGTGTGCTTCCGCTAACATAAAAACATAACAATTTAACACCACTTCTGGCGTGGGCAAACAGTCAATCATGCAAACATGAGATCATATACCTCCCCCCACCCACACCAACCCCCCAATTAGGTTGAGAACTCCCCGCTACCCCCCACCCAAACATATCCAGATCAAAAATAGACCGAAATAGCCCTGGGAGATCTCCCTGTGGGGGCATGAGTTGCCGGCGAACTGCCCTGCATGAGAGGCAGGGTGGCTGGGCGTACACATCAGCGCCAAGGGGCGACTATGTCTTGCATACAAAGAGCAGGAACAACAAATGCAGAGGCGCAAGGCATTGAGATACAAACAAAAAAGGCAACCACAATAGGGATGGACTCGAGACACGGCGACTAATGTTCATCCATTCCAATCCCAAAATCAGTCATTGTCACTGAGTCTGTCTCCAGTCTCCGACGGCTTGGGTGAATGGGGAGGCGACCGCCTTGGCCAAATATGTTTGGCAAATTTAAGAGCAGACTTGACATCAGTGAAGAAATGTGACTGGCCATCGTGGGTTATCTTCAGCTTTGCTGGGTAGAGCATTGTGTAGGGAATTTCAGCGCGCTGACGAAGATGTTTTACGGGCAGGAATTCTTTCCTAGCGGCCTGAACCGAGGGGGTGAAGTCCGGGAAGATAGATATATTGTTCCCATGGTGGGTGATAGGGCCATGTTCTCTTGCGGCTTTCAACACTGAGTCTCTGTCATGGTAGTTCAATAAGCGCGTGATTATGGGCCTGGGAGTGCCACCCACGGGCGGTCTGGGACCCAGCGAGCGGTGTGCGCGCTCCACTATAAAGACTGCAGAGAGAGCTGTGGGAAAAAGGTTGCGAAGCAAAGTCTTAACAAGAGGCTCTCTTGGGGATAGCTGTGGTCTCCGGAATTCCGGCAATACGCAAGTTGTTGCGCCGGGAGCGCGCTTGTAAGTCCTCATTCTTGGCTTTAATCACGGTAAGAATCTTTTCCATATGAAGGAGGTGCTCTTTAGAATCGACCTGGTACTCGTGGGCTTCTTCCGCGCGATTTTCAAGGGCGTCTAGTCGAGATTTGTGCGTGTTACCTTGGCGCAAACCATGTCAAGCCCTGCTGTCAATGCATCTAGCTTGGTGTCCATAGTCCTGAGGTTCGAATGAACGTCTAGCATGATTGCGCGCAGGTCCTCTTCGGGCTTATCCACGGCCTGGAGGGGGTTCCCCTTCGGGTTCAGATCCTGCCTCACCAGCACGGGTTAGGCGTTTGCTTTCAAAAGCTAGTTTGGGCTGTTTAGGGTCGTGTTTCCCCATGACTTGGAACGATTGCAGCAGATGGATAGGTGAAGATGGTGTGAACCAGGGATCTGCAGCGTCGTTACGGCGGGAGACTGTGCCTCAAGAGCGAGAGGCAAGATATCCGCCGCCTCCGGGAGGCTCCGCGGCTGGTTATGGGCCCTAAAGTGCCTTAGGGGTCAGGGTAGGATTCCTGGAGTAACGCCAGGGAAGGGTGGCAAGAGAGCAGCAACCCCAGGGGCAACAGGATAAAGCACCACCTAAGGAACTACTCCCTGTCCCAATCTAGCACCTCTACATTACCGGCCCTGCACCCCGCAGCACCGCGACCCAGGCCCCACTGGACTCCAGCCAGGCCCCGTGTGAGCGCGCAGCCCGTGATGCCCAGAGACCACCAGCAGACAATCCCTACGAGCAACAGAGCCCCCGCCACCCAGCACCCATAATAGAGTAAACAGGGCCCACAGGTCTACTCACAGTATCTCAGGGCGAGCCAGCAGGGTTCCACCACCACGTGATTAAAGCGGCCCAGGAAGTACAGCGAGGAATCAGCCACACGCAGCTTTATTACGACGGCCGCCGGCCCCTCTGTGGATGGTCGCGTAGTTTACTGCGGCCTACGTGCCAATTACCCCCAGCGGTCCCCGGGGACGGGCGATAGTCCCGGAGCGTGGAGAGGCTATGATGGGTCTCCCGGCAGCACAGCGCCAATCCGAAGGCGGGGAGCCAGCCGCTGCCGCGCAGGCCGAGAACGCCCCAAGGCCACAGCGGGAATCCGTGAAGCACCACGTCGAGCAGCGCCTCCACGCCTATCCGCCCGCAGCTCCGCCACAGAGGGCAGGACGTGAGGAGAATGAAGGATTGGGGGAGCCGCAGCGGAGCTGGCAGCAACAGTCCGGATTGCCACAGTGTCACAAGGCCACTCAGTCGAATTCGCCGTCCAGGCCGCGGGAGCGCTTCCGCTACGCAATAGTTGTAGCCGACGATTACTGCCGCCTCTCCGCTCGATAAAGGTATGGTTGTGCTCCTGGTTGTATGCACAAATGATTTACGAGGTGTATGATGTGCGGGCCCTTCGTGGCTCCAAGGATTATGTAGGATGATGTGCCCGGCCGGCAGAGCCCCTTCAGAAGGCGGCCATCTTGCTGCACGGCCAAGCCACGCCCCCCTTGCATCAGTGAATTCTTAACGGTTATGTCAGACGTATAATTGAAGATCAAGTTGCATGATTGAGGTTCGATCCCAATTTCTGATGTTTCCTGGAAATATTTTGCATAAATACATTATTTGAACTATGAAGGTTGACATAGACAGATGACCTCAGGTATGGATCTATTAGTCTGGCAATCACAATAAAGCATTTGTAACACACAACAGTTATTTTCAGATGATTTCTGGTCTTCATACACTTTATCAAAGTGAGGATCCTGCAGCAATACGATCTACTGACGATAACTACTCACACAGATTTCTTCCACTAGAGTAAGGAATAATTTGACTGGCCTGTACACATGATTATAATGCATGTACACACTGTGCCGGTACACCCAATGCTAATACACTGCACATCATAGTCCAGTTGTCATATTAACATATTTATAATTGTTGGTACAATCTTTCATCGAGGCATCCATAAACCTTGTTTTTACACAACAATGACCAGTACATAGGGGCCTGCAACCTCACGGTTGACAAAGATTTTTGCGCCCCATCCAACTGGCCGCTCGCCAGAGATAGTCAGCTATACATTGTTGAGACACTGACCATGACAAAAGAGGATTCTCCCACGAGGGAGATTCTTCGACAAACAATTGGAGTGATACAATATATCGGCTTTCCAAGATTGAAAGAATCCGATAGGAGCGTAGTCAAACACATGTAAGTGGCTATACAGAGGTTCCCTGTGTTTAAGTAATAGACACGGAGTATAATTTAGGTATTTTAAATGACATATGATTGTTTTTGTCACACAGTTTACCGCTGACACAACTCCACCACATCATATATTGGACAGGAAATTAATTGGTAACTGTATAAGTACCACTGCAGCTCACAACAAGGTTTGAATAGTCTTTGAGCAGGAGTTATTTATTTTGCTGTCACGTTATATACAGAGGAAGAAAATAACGCATACTACCAACAGTGAATTTAAGTGTAGAAACACAAAGAACTATGCATTACCACCTCGGGTAGGTAGAGATAACAATGAAGTGTATGTAATAGACTGCAACGTTGATGTTCTATCGCGTCACTTTTAGGTAGCTACCACCAATGTGAAATACAAGGGATTGAATCAAATAGAATGGTTGATCTACCCAAGGACAGTGTATACAGAAAGTATGGTATGTTTACACTCTTACAAAGTAGATGACTAGCAAATGGATTTATAATTTAAGAAATAAGGGCCCTCTTTTCTCTCTTTTTAGAATATAATGACAGATGGGCTAGCCCTGATGAGACCCGTACAGTTAATAGAGGGTCGAAACTTGAACGCTACATATGTGGTACGGTGTGGTCAAGCTCACGTTCTGGAATTCTACTTGATATGCAAACCATGAGGTTTGCTATTTCATGGCAAACTGTAAACTATTTCCCCACCATGAGTACTTAAGTGCACTTATGTGCATTTATTAATTCATCAATGTGGTGCAAGTTATAGCCACAATCTATATGTGAATCCCATGGGACAACTGTCCATGCTTACTCGCGCCTTCTCATGGTGGAGGGGGTGAGGTTTGGGTGCCGATTTAAAATAGTGAATTGTGGGATTAGCCTAAAGAGGGCGGTACTGAGCAAGGGTTTAAGGAGTTTTGAGAGGTCTAAACTTGGCTGGGGATAGAGTGGTTTAAGAGCAGCTGACCATGAGGGAATATACCATTTGCTAAATGCATGGAAGAGAGGTGTGTGCTGCTTTGATAATCGTTGTGGGAGTTTGTAAAGCCGTGTATTTGGCTGTCAGCCAGCTGGCTTGCTGGCGGGAAGGAAAAATGTTGCTGTGCGTTTTTGAGAAGGTTAACGAATGTATGTACACCTGGCAAAATTAATCTTTTCATCCACGGGAAGATGGAGTATGGAGCGAGCCAGCCAGGAGGCTATTTTAGTATTCCATCGTCCTGTTTTTAATAAAATAGCGGGCTGGAAAAAGTGCTGTGTGTACATTTTAACGTTTTTTAGCTAGAACTTGCTACAGCAGAGGAACATTTTGTTAGGTTCGACTCGGGCACGTGAAGAAAATGATTTTCATGCCAAGACGCTTGGCAGAAAGGGAGGGACTCGGCGTCATTGAGTGGAAGAGAGAAGAATGAAACGCGTTGAGTGCTGGCAGGGAACTAAAGGATTTCTACATCGGAGAAGTTTATCATGAGAGCGGCGAGAAGTTGAGCTCTCCAGCACCCGGCTAGGAGGGGGTTTCAGTATTCTGGGCAGTGTGTATTTGGAGAGTTTGAAACAGCAGCTTTTGCATTAAATAGTTTTGCAAGTGTAGAGGATTACACCATTTCTGTGTTGGCGAAGCTCCAACTAACACCTTGTCTCATTTGCATTGACCTGATAAAGCCATTTTGAAGGATTTTTGGGGACGTACCAGACATATCATAGGGTCCATGTTTAATTACAGCCTTGTATTAATAGCCCATTTTCATCTTATTCACGCCATCATGATACCAAACGTCTTGAAAATTCCAGGCATGCAAGAAAACGGATGAACGCTCAAGCTGCCCACATCCGCCAGCCAAATGGTGCCAAAAGGAAGCTTTATTCAAGCATTTATAAAACAATTTATTTTTGCACCTGGATCTATTTTATTTTTTTTTGACTTCCAGCAACAATATTTTAAGCTTTATTGTGGCTAGCCAGCCTTCTTCCATTGTAGGAAAGACACAGCAAGGGTGACTTGATGGATGTTTAGCAGACTAGTTCATAATATTAAAATAAATAAAAATGCAAATGTGCACATAGAGCTTGTAATTCATGCTTTAAATGCCGCAGTTTTGTTGTCACAAATAAATCCCATTCACAAGAGGTGTTCTTGCTACAATAGTGAATATCAAAGCGACTTTGTGTGGATTTTCACCACTTCATCGAGTGAAATCTTATCATTTTGACCTTGATGCTCTCTGGTTAGACTATGGTGAGTATGAAAAAATGGGAAGGCGTGGGAGACAGGAGAAGGGCAGAGGGGTAAGGAGGATATCGTGGCGCAGAGGTGTGGTTTTGGGAGAAGGGAGGTATAGATAGAGATGAGGTATGAAGAGACGTAAGCTAAAAAGAGAAGTTGAGTCAGCCATAAGGAATGCTGCAGAGGGTGGAGAGTTAAGGTAGTCTAAAAAGTACTTGTGGATGCAGGGAGAGTAGTGATGGAAATGTAGAGTGAGAGGGGTGAAGGGTAGAAATAGAGGAGGAGAGAATAAAGGAAAAGTAGAAAGACAGAGGTTATGTAGAGAAAGAGAGGTGAGTGATATAAGGGTAGAGCGGGAGAAAGTCATTAGGTAAAGCCAGAGAGATGAGGTAGAAAGCTATTTAAAAGAGAGGTAGAAAGAGAAGTGAGGTAGACCTGGTGAGTGGAAATAGAGAAGGCACAGAAGATGAGAAAAAGAGGAGGTCGTAATACATTTAAAAGGAAGGAAAGGTAGAGAAAGAGGCAGAAAGAAAAGAGGAAGATAGGGAGGAGTGGTATAGAGAGGGGTAAAAATAGAATTTGAACTGGCGGGATAGTGAATAGAGGCTAAGTAATGAGAGAGGGGCAGGTTGGAGACGAGGAAGTGAGTGAGGTGAAGATAAACAAGGTGAAGAGAGGAAGAGATTGAAGATGGAGAGGAGTGAGAAAGGTAGAAAAAGAGGTTTTAGATGACGCGGTGAGAAAGTACGAGAGGAGGTTGAGAGAGGGGATGTGGCTGGTGAGATGGTGCAGATAGAGAGGCGAGGTACATCGATGTAATAGAGCTGTGGACGCAGGTACAGAGTGGTAGAGGGAGATGAGGATGTGTTTGGCAGGGAGAGGGAGGTGGGACAGAGAGGGGTATTTTAAGGAGAAACGTGGTAGCGGGAGCTGAGATAGAAGGTGAAGATGTAGAGATACAGAGGACGAGGTAAGAGTGAGGTGAAGTATGGAGAGAGAAGTGATAAAGATATGTAAGGTAGAGAAAGGGGTGAAGGCTGGTAGAGAGACATGGAGGTAGTCATAAAGAGTGGTAGTTGGTGCAGAGGCAGAGAAAATGATGTGAATTTAGTGACTAGCAAAGTAGAGAAAGGGAAGGTAGAAAGAGAGGGAAGGATACAGAGGCAAGTAGACAGACAGAGGTTGGCGTATGTTAAATGAAGGTATACAGAGAAGCAGAGAGATGGGTATAGCGCATAATGCAACGTAGAGCGGTAACAATAGATCGAGAGATAAATGGGTAGAGGATGGTAAACTGAAAAGTAGAGGGAGGTAAGGTGGGTACAGCTAGCGAGCGACCGAGTCAGATGTAGATGTAGAAGTAGGAGGAGAGGTAGAGGCAGAGGCAGAGAAAGAGACGGGTGGGAAAGGGTGAGAGAGAGACCAGAAGTGAGAGAGATGACTCGGGGTCCTCCTGGAAGGTAGGAGACCTCTGCAATTGGTTATTTTGCCCATACCTCAAAGCGGCTCTCCACTCGGCTGACACAAGAAAGAGATGATACCACGTAGAGAGATGCAGAAAAGAGGAGTGGCCCAAGACCTGAAACTTGGTGACATCTAGTAGACTAAGAGTTCAATGAGCACCTTGTGTGCTTGCCTGCGGTTGCAGACTTAGGACTAGAACCTATCTAGCACAGGTTTAGTGATGAAGCAGGTAGTGAACATTGCTAGCATGTTACAATTATGGAATAATTTAAAAACACCTTGCAGAGTCCCTGCACTATTTCAGGATTCAGGTCGCAGGCAATGTTCGTTCAAATACAGCAACATTGGCACTGTGTGTGGGTGGTGGGTATCTGAAAACTGGACTTGTGACCTACTGGCTTGGACAGTGATGTCGGGTGGCTGTTTTCAGATTTATCCATCGGGCAAAATGACACTTGGGAGGAGAAAATGAGATATGTTGGGAAAAAGTTTCCCTTGCAGTTCATTCCTGTAGCTGGCCTACAACGTTCTCTGAGGCCTTCCTTCATTATCTGGTCCCCCTGTCTGACACAGAATCTGCAGTAGAAAAACAGGGGGAGGACGAATGGAAGAGATATTGGTACTAAATCCAACCTGTTACCCCCTTAGAGTAAGCCAAATTCAAAATGATAGCCTTTGAGCTACAGAAGCCTTTTAAAACCGTGCTCGTAGTAAACGCCTAATAACGGGGATGAAATTCTCATTCGGGTCAATATTATCATGCAAATAGTCTAGAAGAGATTTCTTTTCCCTAACTGAAGGAAGGAGAGATTGCAGTGATTACATGGCACAGCATTTCTTTTGCTACCTTCGCAATGGTACCCAATGTAATGTCCAATTCGTGTAGATAGAAGTATAATCTCTCCCTCTACAAGGGTAGAGGAAGAGAGGTGAGAGAGAGAATAAGAGGGTAGAGGAGATGAAAGGAGACTAGAGTCTGACACCTGCTTAAGTGCTGGACTTTCAGTGGCCACTGTGGTGGAACAAACGCCTCTTCCCCATTGGCAGAAGAAGGAAGTCCACACTTCGAGGCAGCCATCATGGCAGGAGCCATCTGGGAAAAATCCTAGAGTAGCAATTACTTCATGACCTCCAAGCATGGCGGGATTCCGGTCATTACATGAGGACAATGGAGAACAACCACAAAGTGTAGGTAAATTTCCATTGATAAGTGTCTGACGTATTGTGAAATTTCTCCAAGCACACTAGAGAGACGGGTATGTCCTTCACTGTGAGTCCACCATGGTTTGTGTGCGTAGACTAGCGAGGTGCAATGGGGCCTAATGTAAGTAAGGAAAATGAGCCGCTGTCTACCACTTGGGTACCAAATTGTAGCTATAATTGGGATGCGTTCTTGATAACTACACCCCTGATTTATATTGTAATATTGTATGGACCAGGGGATGCTGAAAATAGTTGTGAAACGGCCACCCTAAATTGGGTGTCTGTTCGGGTCCCATTTCTGTGGCATCTACATTGTCCATTTAATGTTCTCAATGAATGTCTTTAGCCTTCGTCTTATCGCTACAGACTCCAAGATTTGTTTTTTGGTAATTATTCCTTTACCATCTTACTCCAAATCAGCCCCCAAACTGGACACTCTGCCCTACGACGCTTTATGACCATTGTAGGGGCTGATCAAGTGAAATTCTAACGTACTAGTCCCCCATCGCCCCCCCCCCCCATTTAAAGAAGTTGAGTCCAATTTAAAAATGTCTAAATTCGACTGAAATGCATCATATGCGTTGCAGTATTTAAGAGGAACAACGTTGAAATTATTGTTCTTGGCCTGGAAATTGGGAATGTACCTATAATAGAGGAAGATTTTTAGGGCTAACAAAAGAGATGCCTTTTTTCTGAAATATAGTAGCCGTCAGATTTCTTACCTAGCGTTTTTTTTTTTTTTTTAATGTACCTACAAGTTTGGATCATAAAAATACCCCATCTGATAGGAGCTGCAGTTGTAAATTTTGTACGTTTTGAACATAGACAGTAAAATCTCCACTGTGCAAGAATGAACATCTTTTCCATGCAGACCACAGACTGGCTACAGTAAGGGCTCTGAGGGAAGTATCAGAGCACTGCCCCATTCCATCTGATCTCATCCAATGACCATCAAACATACTCTCCTTGACATTCTCAGTAACTTAGCTACTATCTGAAAGCTCATGTAAATTTAACTTGGAAAAAGAGAATAAGTTGATCTGAGCTGATTCTCAAGGCCTTCTTTGTTTAGTGAGAAACTGACACATTTGAAGTGTGACGTGACCTTTACTTTTGAGAGTACAAAATTATAGTATAAATTTACTGGCCTGTGACAAGCCAAGGACGCTATGGCCGTGCCCCGCTCCAGCCTTCAGAGAGTACTCGCTGTTCCTCTGGCATGAACAAGACAGATGTGCTCTAATGAACAATCCATAACTCAGAAGTGAGTGGAAAGCTCAAACAAGTCCGGTCACTAGGATCCCTCAAGGGATTGGTTCTACGTGTGCTGGGCGAACAAAGTCATGAGTCTTCCTCCTGGAAAGATTATACTCGTAGTTGGAGAATTGCCAGCAGGGCCCTCCCTTTTCTGTACAAAAAGCATCCTTATTAAAAATGTATTCTCATTCCTAGAAGACAACCAAACATGTATTGCCATACCATGTGGGCCTTTGAATAAATTATTAAAATGGAACACAAGTGATGGCTGGGGGAATTGAGGTGTTTATCAGTCAAGAATGAAGTGGCACCCTTAACCCACTTCAGTAAGCACCAGCATAGCCCAGTGGAGCAGTGAGAGGTAAACACCAGGGAAAAACCAATATCAGCCCAGGGTAAAATTATGCAGCTGACTTAGGCAAAAGAGATGGTACAGCCCACTTTCCCTGACACCATTTGAAGCGCACATGATAGCCATGCCTCTTAATGTGTGGATCTCCACAACCATGAAAAAGTGGGCTACTGTGCATCCATGGGCCTGTGAGCCAGCTCAAACAAGGGTCACAGACAATGGAGGGAATCTGTTGGCGAACTTCGGTCACCAGTGAATGAAATGGACCCAGATGGGCCTTATGAATGAATGTGTTTTTTTTTTTGTAGAGCTCAAGGCTACTCAACCAAGGGTCCCGGGTGCTAGGTGTGGCAGTATGACCCAATACCAAAACGTAACTAATAAAGTTCCCTAATAAACGGAGGAGAAAAGCCAAGTTTTCATCTTCGAACTGAAGACTTCCACCGAAGGAAGGGTCCAGAGGTCCAATAGGAGCTGGTTCCAGGCTTTTGCAGCTAAGAACACCGTACCTCAGTTCTCCATACACTTAATTCAAGGCACTAACACCAGAGCTGCCGACAGAATCTGGCGGGATAGCAAGGAAGGAATCTGTCTGCAAGATAGCCAGGACTGGCTTGAAACAAGGCTTGGTGAACGAGAGACAGGGTTTGAAAAGAACTCGCTTCTTAATAGCCAATGATGAGTTCTTCACAAGGGGGCTATCAATGTCCATGCAGGAAGTATCAGAATATTTATGTGCTAGCTCTGCCATTAAGTACTTCTAGTAGTGGTCTGTGGGTCTAAGAAAATCTTGTTTGCTCTCTCGCCTAGAGGGGGGGGGGGTATTCTTCTTGAACCAGAGATCTCTCTCCAATCGTGGTGCAGCTGATTCATCTTCAGTGAGCTAAAGCAGGGGCCCTGGGGAAACAATATAGGTCCACAAGAAGGGCTTTTGGTATGAAAGTATTTTAAGCTCTTGATGTTGAGGTTTTAAATTGTAGACACAAAGTGACAATGCTCACATAGTTACACACCTTGTGTAAGAGAGGACTAAATGAATAAAGGATAAATGCAACAACTGGGGTCTAGTATTCCAAGTATTGTAGTTAATTTGGCACTTGCTGGTAAGTCTCTAAGATCAGCTGGCAAGTGAAAAGACAAGGGGATCAAGGAGTCAAGTGCAGAAGGCGCTTCCGGATCCAGAGTTTTGGAGAAATTGTGAGACGAGGTGGGAACGAATGACGGCAGCACATTGCCAACACAAAAAAGTCACTTGAACTTAGCAGAAACTGCCCTAAAAGAAGGTTCTACTTCGTGCTAAAGTGCTCATTTAATTGCCATCTCACCATCTGCCCCTGTGGAGAGGTGTTTGTTTTGGCATTTCTGCGGGTGAAGGAAGAGTGTATTCATTGGGACCGTGTGCGTAGCACCCCTTTTGTTTTCACTGGGTTATGTTTTTGCGTGACCTTTGATTGTGGGTAGGGGTCTTTGTGTTGGGTGTTGGAGTTTGTCACTGGGGGCAAAGCAGGGAGGTAAAAACAAGAACAAAGACGTTGACTTTGCAGTCGTAGAAATTCTAAATTATGGAAAAGTAGTAATTTAGGAAGAAGCACAGGGCAGAGGAGAGGGCAGGCAGTTGAAAAACAACAAAGTCTGTATCAAAAAATAGAAATGAAGATGGTATGACGAAGAGTGGGTGCGGGGTGTGAACGGGTAGCTCGACCACCCCAGGGTAGGGTATATGGAAATAAACAGAAGGCTGGCAAAGATTAATTTTTTGAAAACCAAATCTTTAAAAAATGTAAATTATTCATTGTTTTATGGGGGAACACCCTCAATAAAGACACATTTATATCAAATGCAATTGGTCTGGGGCTCACTCACTGGATCCCCCTCGTTTATGTTGTTAGGCAATATTGTTCTTGTGTGGGGTCTATCTCGGTGTGGTGAAATGTAGTGTTTCATTGTAGAATCAGGAAAATACTGGGGGCGGACATTTCATAGTCAGTCGGTGATTACAGTTCAGTGCAAGTACAATGGGGCCTTTTCACAAAGGCATTTTGTAGTACTCCTTCCAAGGGCGGCCCATCATTAAGGGTGGAGAGGCCCAACCACCTTAATTTTGCAAAGCATGATGAGTATCGGTCAGTCTGAGCAAAGGCCTGCCTGACCAACACTCACCATATCCGGATCAGGCAACAAGACATTTTACATGCACTAATGCACAGGTGCCTGCCAGCCTGAGTCAACCTTTGTTGGGCTGAAAATGTTCTCAGCCCTTTGGGCGTGACCTCATCAACTCGGCAAAGTCTAGTGAGCGCCTCCCCCTTGTGACGAGGGGGGAGTATCACCGATAGACTCGGACCTGGGCACTTCAGGTTTAAGCCCTAAAGTCGTCAGGGCTTACTGTCTATCACCTTGTCACGGAGTGAGGCGAGATTAGCAACTCTCTTTTTGTATATATGAATGTATGTGTATCTGTGTGGGCATGCTGTGAATGGGTGTGTGCATCTGTATGTGTTTGTGAATGGTGAGTGTATGTGTGCGCACTTGTAAATGGATGGGTGTGAGCGAGTGTGCATGTGGATGGGTGTGTGCTTTTGTGAGTGGATGGGTGGAAGGGTGTGTGTGTTTCCCTGTCCCATAGTTGTGCACCTCACAGGCTGCCACTGACTCCTTCAGTACTCTTTTATGTATTCTTAAATGCCTTTGTGAATTGGCCCCAAAACATCTAAAATGGGAATAAAATAGGAATATGCAGTCAATATTCATGTATAATTAGTACAAATAGAAAGGATCGTGTATTCTTGGACCATTTACTAATCGGGAGCTGGGTGCTTTGGGGCAAATTCACGTAGCACATAGGAGTACCCCTGTTGAACTACTTGCCATAGTCGTAAACTCTTTTGTGAAAGTGTCTCTTGAAAATAAATTGGTGCAATGAGATGTCTTAAAGATAATACCATCCCTTAACCTCAGTCAAGAAATGCACGGTGTGACGTATGATTCTATGAAGACTGGAAGCCTTCCTAAAAGTGCACCAATGAAAGCCTCAGCTGCCATTTGAATGATATCCAGCAAAAGGTTGATGTTGCTTGATCATCCAGTCACAAAGTTAGCAATTCCACTTGCAACAATACTGCCCCTTGTTCTTATGTCTCAAGAAGGATCTGGCACGTGAATGCAGTAAGCATCATTAATAAACCAAAACAAAACCCATGATTAGTATTCATATTAAAATTAGCATTATTCTTATTTTATTAGCTTTATATAAACACTTTGCAGGGGTATCGGATCACAATTTGTCATATCTAGCACACTCTGGGGGAATCATTCGAGCTGTGTCTGTGATACAGTTATTGCTTTCTTCACTGCATCCTTTTTCCCTTCTTGTTAGTGTGCTACCCTACAACAGAAGTACAGCACACGTGCTGCTGTGTGCTAGTCTGTAACAGAAGTGCAGCATGCGTGCTGCTGTATGCTCGCCTGTAACACAAGAGCAACACCAGTGCTACAGTATGCTAGCCTGTAAAAGAAGAGCAACGCATGTGCTACAGTATGCTAGTCTGTAACAGAAAAGCAACACGCCTGCTACAGTAAGCTAGCCTGTACCAGAGGTGCAGCGCGTGTGCTTCAGCATGCAAGCCTGTAACAGAAGAGCACCACGCTTGCTGCAGTAAGCTAGCCTGTACCAAAACTGCAGCGTGTGCTTCAGCATGCAAGCCTGTAACAGAAGAGCAGCAGGCTTGCTACAGTATGCTAGTCTGTAGCAGAAGTGCAGCGTGTGTGCTTCAGAATGGAAGCCTGTAACAGAAGAGCAACACGCCTGCTGCAGTAAGCTAGCCTGTAACAGAAGAGCAGCAGGCCTGCTACAGTATGCTAGCCTGTAACAGAAGAGCAACAGGCCTGCTGCAGTATGCTAGCCTGTTTCAGAAAAGCAACACACCTGCTGCAGTATGTTAGCCTGTAACAGAAGAGCTATGCTAGCACTGGACTAGTTGTCGGAGCAAGAGTTCCCTTACTGTAGAAATTTAACAATAACATACGTTTAAGAAATGCTGTAGAGAACAAGGGAGGGAGAGAGAGGTAAACAGGCTAATAATGAAGGTACATCCTGAACACAATGTACCTTATTTATAGTATTTGACTAACACATATTTTGTACTGCACTTACTTTAGGTATTTGTATATTGCATTCCAAATGCTTGTTTAAAAGTGTGTGTGTGTGTGTGGGGGGAGGGGGTGTTGCAAACAGAAGGTAGCAGAAGGAACACAGACAGGGAGGGTGTGGGGAAGCAAATATTATGGCGCAATGGGAGAAGGGGCACGGAGGGCATAGGGAAGCAAACGATAGAGTAATGTGGCGGGCAGGGGGAGAAAAGCAAATGAGCGAGAGCAACATTAAACGAGAGCAACGTTAAGCTGGGGGTGAAAGCACACCCTTTACAGGTAATATGAGCCAAGGAGCACAGCACAGCGTGCTGCCACTTTGGACCTGGAGAACTGCTCAGTGAAGGGCTCCAAAACCTTCCGGTTGGGTTCCCCGTTGCGGGAGAGTGTGTCAAAAGAACCATTTGCAGCCAAAGAGTTTCTTTCTTTTTTGGATCCATTTCACAGAGGAACAAATCGAGAAAAAAGGGTAAAAGCCCTTTGTTGAAGTCATGGTTTTTAGCAAGTGAGCGGAAGAGAAAATCTAAAGCATATTCATGTTTAACATAGATGTTCGTTCAGAAAACAAGCACGCCAGATCTAGCGGAATATACATCACACACCTTTGACCTCCCTCAAGGCATCGCTGAGTTGCCCCCTTCTGTCTCCCATGGCCCCTGAAGAGCTCCCCGTTTTCTACGAGTTAAACATGCAGGTGGTCACAACTGCGCATGAGAAACCCCCCTGCCCTCCTGCAGTAAGAGAAGCTCATTAAAGAAAATAGTGCTTACAGACCAAAGAAGACGTACTGTGTAACAACCGAAGTAAAAGGGGCAGTCCTCATGGGAGGTTACAAATGAAGACAAGGCGGAACTAAGCAGGGACTAATAAGCCTAATAACGAAAAAGAAGCCAGCATTTACAAAGGACAATGGCACAAGCAAATTACAAATATGGGTGGAGAGTGGGCGGGGCTTCAAGTACATACTCCAATACAGCATGCCTCGCAGAGCAGCGCATGCGCTGCCCAGGCTCGACCTAAAAAAAGCACTATGACGCAGCCAGCACTGCCAGCATATATTTTTTTCTAACTTTACTTTTAGCCATGCTGCACAGCCACGCTGCTGTATAACATGGCTAAAAGACATTGGCAAAGCCAATAGCTCTTACATAGGCGAGAGCTTTTGGCCTTGCCTATGCTTTTTCTTTTTCATGAGGCACTCTATGAGAGTGCATGTATTTTCAGCTGTGTACCTTGTATGCTAGTTCAGGAAGCAGTAAATGTGCTGTATGTCTTTCAAAATTATTCTTGTTTCCTATCTTTCTACATCACCGATTCTACTTATTTCTGGCACTACCAGTTCATCAATCATGCATACTTGTTATGAGCTTGTTTATTTTGGGAGTGGTGGGTGCTGAGGCACCCCCAAAATAACAATGCTGGATTTCAGAATTGTTGAGCATTAGAGAGGCGTTTACATTTTTTTTTTATCTTCTCACATTTGCTGTGCTTTAAAAGACATGTCAAATATCGGGCTTTATCTTCTGACAAATTGCTGCTTATTCTTTCTAAAGGGAGCTTGGTTTTTACCTTTCTTTCTCTGACTGCAAAGTTAGAGTATTTTTGTCACGATTTTGCTGGGTAGTGGGAGTGAAAAAGAAAAAGCTGTATGATGTTTTCTAGCACACTACAGAATTTAAATGCCAGTAAGTGAACCATACAAATATTTTAGAATATATCATCAGTTAGAAAAGTTCAAATAAAGCACATTTTTAGTAATTCAGAAAAGTGGTGGAAACAAAGGTTTTAATTCTATCAACACAAATCCGTACAATTGGCGATTCCAATTTCCACATATTATCATTTGTGTGCTGAATAGTTTTATCAGTAAAACTGTATATGTTTGCAAATTTAGAAGGCATTTCAATGAAAAATGTGTTGTTGGTAAATGGCAGTGCACTACCACACCAGGCTTTAGTAATATGATTGTGACAGTGTGCTTCAAAATGTACCTCCTGCGACATACATTGTTACCACTTTGCTGCTGAATATCTTTGATGCACTTGTTTTTTGTGTGACACATGGATTTTTGACAATCCCTTACACATCAGTGATGTAATATTAATTTATGTATTTTTTTTATAATTCACATTTCAACAAAACATAACAGAAGTTAATAGAATCCACTGAAAACAGTGCAGAGACACATTCAGAGGACTTTTCTCTAGAATATAAAACTGCACAGTGATCTCATCGAAAGTAATGAAGGACATGTGGAGAGGATGTGATCTAACAGCTAGGGCGGTCGACCTTAAATCTGGAGAACAGGGTTCGAGTCTCGGCAACGATGCTCAACATCCTGTGATTCTGGGCAAATCACTTAATCTCCCCGTGCCTAACAAAACAAATGAATGTGCCCTTGTGTAACGCAACTGGTGCTCAGGTAAAGGGCTCTGATACCTTTGGGTCAAGTTCGCGCTATATAAAACTCTGGAGAAAAAAAAATGCAGTAAACGATTTGTGTATGTGTGTGTGTGTATGTGGTGTGTGTGTGTGTATATATATATATATATATATATATTATGCTATTTGTATATTATGACTTATTTATTATCATGGTGAATTAATGGGTATTTATTGTGAACATGCCACTGCATGTTTGCAAAACAACCCCCAGTTTGGAGATGGGAGCCCCGAGTTGGAAAATCCTGGCAAAGGGATGACAGCCGGAAATGAGAATTTCTTTTATTGTTTTATAAGTACACATCTTTGGCCTTTTCCCCACTTTAATTTAGATAGTGGAGGGTGAAAACCTTTTTGGATCGTTGCTTTAATAAAGTTAGGAATCAGGTTATACTGGACTGTCAACATTGAAGAGTTTTTTGTTGTGGGTTCCTGGTTCTCCAGAGCCTTTATCAGCCCTCTTTCCTCCGTTTGTATGCCACATGAAACCTTAATGATTGTCTGTTTTACTGTGGATGTCAGCTAGGGGCACCAAGAGGTAGCAGTTGCTACTCTAGCTTCCTGTCTGTATCCCTGACACTACCCTTGCTGACAGTGTTTAATTTGTGCCAGTCTATACCTACAGTAATTTTTAGGGATCAGGACTAATTTTTCATCATCAGACTTTGACTCCCAGCCAAAGAGAGAGTCCAAAAAAAGAAACAAAAACGAAGAGAAATATATGAAAACAGTGACATAGAGAGAAAGCACCACAGTCAACAGACTCCCAAGACAAATTTTGGGCTCCAGCACTTATTACTTTATTTTAACAAACTAAATACTGTTTCCTAGCCATCAGGTCAATGGGCATTGGGGAGAGGATCTGGCCAAACGGCTAGGGCGGTCGATCTCCAATCTGAGGAACAGGGTTCGAGTCTCAGCAACGACGCTCAACATCCTGTGATTCTGGGCAAATCGCTTAATCTCCCTGTGCCTAAAAAAAACAAAACGAAAAGAATGTGTCCTTGTGTAACGCAACTGGTGCTCATGTAAAGCGCTCTGATACCTTCTGGTCAAGTTTGCGCTATATAAAACTCCGAAAATGAAAAATAAAGTAACCATAGGAAGAAGCATTAGACGGGGCTTTAAATGGCATAGTCTCTACTAATTGCATTGAAACCCAAAAGAATTTCAAATATTGTATGATGGCGGACTCTAACTGGATGAGCTCAAATTTCTTGAACCTCAGTTGAGATGAGACGGAGGTACTGATTGTTTGGGCAGAAGCTTTCCGTCTGGTCTTGTGTTTGGTGGCCATCTATGATGGGGTCATACCTTGAACCTGCAAACTCTGCTGGAAAGGTAGGTGGCCTAATGGACGATTAACTCTTTTTTTTGCCAAGCATGCTTTTTTACAGCAGCAAGCCGCGTTTATTATATAGAATATTACGCAAAAGCCTGCCTTTGTTGTCAAAGCACTCATTATGGCTCGCCTGGACTAGATCAATTCCCTCTATTTAGTTGCCTCTCAAAATGCTGTCCAGTGTCTTCAGAAAGTGCAGAACGCTGCTGCTAGACTTCTTCTAGGCATCCCATTTTCTCAGCACCATCACTAGTCCCTGAAAGACCTCGATTGGCTGCCAGTTCAGAAGCATTTAATAATCATAAGTCTGTGTCTTGCTTACCGAGCTGTAAACAACTCTGCCCCGTACTACATTGGAAAGAGACGCTGAGTTCGCTCGTCTATCCATACCCTTGGATCCTCGGCCTACTTAAGACAGATTCTACCCTAGGTTTAAGTGTTCCAGAAAAGAGGGTAGAGCCTTCTCCTTTCTAGTACCCTAGCACTGGAACTTGCTTCCAGGTGATAAGACATCTATCTCTACTCTGCCAACCTTCCGTTAAAAGCGGATCACTTGGCTCTTCTAACGCTTCCCCCTGCTGATCATTCTTACTCTGCTAGTCTAGCGCCAAGAATCCATTAGTAACAGTGCAATTTTATAAATTCTATTCTATTACATTGCATTGTATATATGTATTGCATTAACCGTAAGCAGAAATTCAAAATCACGTTGACCATAATGCATCAATTGAAAACAATACCGATCCTATAAACTGGTAATCTCTTAGTGAGAGAGGTACTATTACGTGGAAACATAAGCAATTAAAGCTGATGGAATGACACCATAAATTACTGAATTGGGGTATAAGCTAAGTTTTCCATATATTGTTCACAGTGCCCTAAAACTTGAAAATCTGTAAGAATTTTCAAAGTGTGGACCACATCTTGAATGGAAAGACTTATAACTAATGTATTGAAATATGGGCATGGAAACACCGGTTTCATAAACAGTTAATGTTTATGATCACTAATAGGAGACTGTAGCATAAAAAAGGAAAATCTCCATGTTCTACCCACAATGGGTTACTCCACATTTATATAGTATTAATTATAATGAAATATGCAAACATTTAAACTTCATATGACAAAGAAAACTCAAAGGCAGCGTTGATCATATCTGCAAGAAAAAGGGACAGTGTCTGCTCTCCTCACTACTCTGCCCAAAGTCTCTGGGCTTTACGAGTGAAGGGGGAGGCAGCTCTACTGGGTGACACTAAACACCCCAAGTTTATAAAGGTGTTGATAAACTGCGTAGAAATCTAATTACAGTGTTAAAGCGTGAGCGATCTAAGCAAATACTAATTGCTGAGGAGCATTATTTTGCAAATTGATTGTGCGGAATATTTGAAAAGTAATCCTGGCGCAACACCCAGGCTTTAGAAAAAAACAAAAATACATAACTCTGATAATTATTATTCACCTCTCTATGCAGAACAACGAAGTATACATGCAATAAGTATATCACTTTTCAAACATATTTTTGTGTATCTGACCCCTTTTTCCGTACTCTCATGTTTGAAAAGTTGCCCACATGAATTTGTGGGCATGGTTTAGTGAAACAGGCAGACGTTTTGCACTTTTCTAGATTGTGCCAAATAGCTGTTATGTTGGATGAATACTTGGGGGTCAAAGTCAAACATTTGTGGTGCTTTGCAGACAGTTTTTCTTTCTTCTGTTGAGGACAAGTTCTTGTACTGTGCACCCTAAGAAAGATAGCAAAGAATTTCCCTGTAAGCTTCACTTATGTGATTATTGACTGATGTGCATTAGCGATTAACTAGAGAGTAGTTTGCTAATAGTGTTATGTTATGTTATTTAAACAAATCTGTTCAAAGATGGGTGAATAATGTGCATGTCTAGGCATTAAGGAATCCAAAAATGTGAGAAATTGCAATGTGCTTTCTTAAAGTGTATCAGTTGTCTGCCCAAGTGATGCTTTTTCTTGCCGATCCAATGATGTTTTTTAAGACTTATTTGCTTTTGTGTAACACTTGTGCGCATTTTATCACACTTGTGAGAATATGAGACTTCTTGGAGCTCAAATTGTGAGCTCCTTGGCGCACACAAATCTCAGTGACTATGAAACTCTGTAAGCAGTGATAATGCTTTAGTTCAGGTTTTCCCTATAAATACCACACTTTGTAGCATTACAATAATGTTGTTATGCTTTAATTCTGGCTATCACCATCACACATTGTATACAATTTGTAGACCTACAGTAGGCATATAGTTCGCTCATTTAAAACCCTTGTTCATAGTGTGGAGGTGGACTTTGAAAATCCAATACAGTATAGTTGATCAGTAGTGCAATAACTGATTCACTGATCATATTTTCAAATTTAAAAGACAAGGCTGTCCAGTCTTGTGTAAATTCCATTTTTCTTGATAATATAAACTCAAAGATATGATTTGTCCCTGGTAAACCCTTTGAAAATGAATCAAAGACCTATTGGTTGATGCAACAAATGTATTAGCTCTGGGGTCTTGGCTTGGAAGCTAATTTAAACAAGAATGTGGCTTACACTCCTCCCCCCCCCCCCCCAACCCACCCCAACAAATCAATGACTGAAAGAGGCTGACCTGATACCCCTATTTATTGATATTATTATTTCAGAATTGGTTTGAAAAGTTCTATCAACAAAAGCTTTCTCAGTGGCGACAACTTTAGCCCTCAGTTGCCTGACTATACCCCAGATAAGGCCACCAGTATTGTTTTGTCACAGTTAGGAATGCGAGTGGACTGTGGCTGGGCGGGGAAGGTTGCTTGAAGGTATCAGCATGTGGCCATCATGCTGAATGCCTGACCCACCAGTAAGCTATGCAGGAAAACGTGTTAACTCAGTCTGGTGATCCATCACAATGGATTCCGCATTTCACCTCTGCTGGGCATTCCTTAGGAATATCTGCAAGCTGCCGTTTCAGGTGTCTTTACTCAACGGCCTCCTTCAACACACATAGGGGATGCCTGGAAGTCCTGGAGATCCATGAAGTAGGGAACAAAGGGAAGATTCTCTCTGCTCAGAACTGTTGCATACCAACCACACACCACTGCTATTCTGTTTCACTGGCAGTCAGTGATATCAGACTTAGACGCAGAACCCACTGGTCGCGGTAGGGTTTCTGTGAGGACATGTGCATAATTTCTGTTTCTACTCATGATTCTAAATCAATGTGGAGGAGTGGAGTTAGCCAAGAATATCTCATACCCAAGGCCCGAGTGACTGCTTGCTTGTGGAATTTGTCCGTACTGAGGATAACCCACCATAGCAAATTATTGAATGGAAAATAATTGAATGCTCTGTAGGCAACTATGTATTTTTTCATCGCCTTGAGTCCGAGAACACAGAAAGAGTAATATTGATTAAGTGACCAGGATTAAGATGTCTTGGCAATCTAACTCGCACTGTTTAACTGTCAGATTGCTCTAATATGGTATTGGGACTTCTAATAAGCAAATTATTGCATGTTATGATTAAGTTATTTCTTTGAAATTTCAGCCCTTTGAATGGTTCTTTTTGTCACCTCAATATTTCAATGACGTGCGTGAAAAATATAATCAATGTTGGACATTTGACATTTGTATTGGCTAGATTAAGGTCTGGTTGGCATGTTCAGACACATTTAATGTTGACCACACTTCTCTAGAACAAAATATTTGGTTCAAAATGGCTTGCTTTATTACATTTTAACAAAGTTGTAGTTTTGATTTGATCCATGTGTTTAATAAATGTTTCCAACTCAATGGTAATTGATTTCTGAATTGAAAATAGTTGTCAGCCAATTATTATCATACCACCGCATAACTTAAAATACAAAGTGGAACTAAAAAATACAAAGTGGTCCCTTATCTTTGTTCAATCTTTAGAAAAAGATCATAAGGCATAAGATTAAACACAACAGTACATTATAGCTTTAAAAACAATTGTCATAAATTACAGATAATCCATCAAATAACATTCTCACTATACACATATAAAAAACCAATAAAAGTCAATAAAAAAAATCCAACTATTCATACATGACCACCTACAGATAAAATACATTGACCCAGCAAACACCAGGCCTGCCCACCTAATTCCCCTCCATAGACTTTCTGCAACGTTTCGCCATTTTCAGGAAACCACACACACTATAACAAATATCGGGGCTGTTTAGCGTTTGAAGATAGATTAAAGCCTCTCTACATTTCTGAAAGTCTAACTATTTCAGTGTGGGTTTAAGACGGATCCGAAAAAATTTGCAATAAACTGCAAAAAAAGGGTATAATGCAACTGGGATTGATCTGCCATACTATTACAAGGGCAAGGGGACAATGAGCTATCCCAAACCTTTGCCTCATCAGAAAAGCATGTTAAACACCAGACCGTTCCAGATCTAAATCTAAAATGAAGGGACCTCTCCCAACTCCCAAGCTCCAGAGTAAGATACTGGGAAGTGTCTCCTGTCGCAAGAGTAAAATAGTAATTACAAATAGTTTGTTTAATATTGGCTTCATGGATTCTCTGCGAGGTAGTACATTCGGCGTACCTAGACTTAACCACCCTCTTATCGAATTTAATAACTGAACCAGGGATACTAAACAATCCAGTGAGACCAATGTCAACAAAAGATTTGCTGAAATACTTCAGCCAAGGGATGGAAAGCCCATTATCTTGGTTAAGGCAGTTCACTATTACTGCTCTGTTAAAACTTGCCTCAGTGTTGCTCCACACACTGACCCTACAGCAAGAGAGGTGCCAATTTGATGATATCTAAAATATATTCTAAATATATTTCAAAGTGCAAAATGAAATTAGCATTAGAAGGCGGGATATTCATTAATTACCTACAGATTCTGTTTTCTTCTGTCTGTATGGCAGTAGCATTATGGTGTTCCCACACCCCTGCTCTATATGATGCTGTAGGGACACATTTCATTTTATATACTTTAAGGTAGGGGGAAAGAGTGGCCCTACCATCCTTCTTGGCTAAATTAAAAAGGGAGTCCTCCACTCTTCCAAGTCTCGGACGAGCTGTGTTTACTTGTGGCTGCCAGGAATTGCCTGAGGCAAACAGCAAGCCGGAATAGCATGAAGTTGTTGCTCATTCAGTTTTAAGGCTGCCAGAGTTTTTCTACTGGGCCCACAAGCCATTATGTGGGATTTCCCAAAATTAGTTTTCATGTCATGGGTACTCATGAATGACCTTAAAGATTCTACTAAGATATGCAGTACACGGGGTGTTCTAGACTACAAAACTGTGTTGTCCGCATATTAAAATGCCGGGACAGCAGAGTTGGAAAATTTTGGCACATCCCCAGTAGAACTCGATAGATGGGTGTTCAGATCATTAATATACAAGATAAAAAGCCGGGGCACCAACACGCACCCCTGACTAGTGGAAAGGCATCCGAGAGTTCTGCTGACTGTTGCCGTATCGTATCCTAGCACCTAAATGCTCATGGAGACTGTGTAAAAAGTTGACCAAAGGGACTTCTACCTCTAATTTGATTAACATCAACCACAATTTACATAATCAAAAGTGGTTTACCAGTCCATAAAGGCCAGATACAGTGGGCAGCGCTTAGTGATAGTGTATTTACTCACTATCCGATGTAAATCCAAGCACTGCTCCACTGTACCTAGCCCTGGGTGAAAACCATACTGGCAAGGTGATAGAATGTTATTGTCAGTGACCCATGACTGCAATCGATTGAAGATAACTATCCCCAAAACTTTTACTGAGCTGTCTACTAGGGAGATCAGCCTATAACATTTAGGCAACCCTCTATCACCCTTCTTGAAGATCGGCACGATCGTAGAAAGGGACCAAGACTTGGGGATCTTGCTACACAAAGAATTATTAAATAAATTCATATTTAAGGGGCCCCATAGATTCAAATTACATTTAAAAAGATCCACAGGGATCCCGTCTGGTCCCGGCGCCTTGCCACCTGCACTAAATCGGATTGCATACTTTTCTTCCTGTACAGTGACTTGAAGGTGGGTGGAGTGGGCAAGATGCTGTTGCAGTATACCTTCACACACTCTATTTTTCTCCAATTGGTATATATGGGTAAAATTCTTAACCCATTCCTGGCCTGAGACATTGCAGATTTGGAGTTGGTTAGGTGAAGCGTCTTGCTGCTGAAGCCTATTTACTGTTTCTGAAAATACCTTGCTGCAATTTTGGGCAGCGGCTGATTCAAGGGTTTTCCAATCTTTTCGATACAAAAAACGCTTCCTCTGCTTGATGGACAATTTATAGACCTGTCTGGTCTCCCTGATCACCTTGTCATCCCTAGGAATCCCAGCAATTGCCTTTCTCAGGCGATGATTAGCAGCTAAAAAATTCACATCAAACCATTGCGGCTGCTCTAAAACAGGTTTGAGGAGTTTCAACAGAAAATTCTTAAGGACGTCACAGTTGATTTCGAATAAATAACTCCGCCCCTGAATCATTGCCTAAACACCCCAGAAAAATCTGCATTCATTACAGCACTATAGTAATGTTCTAACAACAGTCTAGCAGACCTTATAAAATTAAACACTCTTTTCTGAACATTATTCACCCCTGCAGGAGTATCTCAGCTCTGAGGACAAATATAGCAGCAAACAGTACTGAAATTAAAACAGATCAGTCTTTAATAATTTTCTAAATTTAGTATAGTCCGTGCACGTGCGAGTCTGGAAAGGCAGCTTATTCCAGGTGGGAGCCAGGTATGAAAAAAATCTGCCAAAAATGCGGGAGATAGGAAGTAGTGCTTTGTCCTTAGATCGCAGTTTCTGCACTGGGTGATGGTGTTTAAGCCTCTGTTGTAAGTAGCCAGGCCCTTTCTTAAAAGTCAAACAACAGATTTTAAATACAGTTGGCTTTCTGATCGGCAACCAGTGAAGCAATCTCAAAAGTGGACTAGCAGCGACTCTTTAGGGAAGATTAGAAATGAGCCATGCCGCTGTGTTTTGTACGACCTGCACTTTAGACAGCAGTGTATCATTTGTGGAAGCAAATAGGGAATTTATATGTAAAAACAAGGGTACCCCTGACGCCAATTCCTAACTCAGGGAAGTAACTCAAATGTAAATATCACAGTATAGGAATATCATAATTACTCGTGGACCTAAATAATACATGTCCAACCATAAACATGCAAACTCTGTTTACTGATATCAAAAATATTTTTATTATTTTTATTGTTACACATCATATTTACTCAATATGTACATTAAAAAGGAAATGAGTGAACCTCTGTATACAGTGTTATACTGTGAACGGGCAATAGAATTCCAAGAGCCATGCCTATATTTAATGTCCTCTGTATATAATGAACTGATGATCTATTAATTTTGTATGTTTCGAAAAAAGAAAAGAGAAAATAATTTAAACATTGTGAATATCTTCATTGTAATAACATGCATTATTGATACTGTGCACTATATATTTGATAATGGGCCAATATAACAACTGATTTTTCTAAATTCTATTGCCCGTTCACAGTATAACACTGTATACAGAGGTTCACTCATTTCCTTTTTAATGTACATATTGAGTAAATATGATGTGTAACAATAAAAATAATAAAAAATATTTTTGATATCAGTAAACAGAGTTTGCATGTTTATGGTTGGACATGTATTATTTAGGTCCACGAGTAATTATGATATTCCTATACTGTGATATTTACATTTGAGCAAATAGGGAATTGCCAAAGTCAAGCCTGCTAACAATAAGAGCTTGCACCAGAGTTTTTCTAGCTGCGAGCGGAA
Organism: Calotriton arnoldi; assembly: GCA_963921515.1. Taxonomy (NCBI): domain Eukaryota; kingdom Metazoa; phylum Chordata; class Amphibia; order Caudata; family Salamandridae; genus Calotriton; species Calotriton arnoldi. Next base: position 51,021 of record CAWUFW010018476.1, on the reverse strand, counting down.
GAAAAGGAAGTGCTTTCCACAGCAGCTGCATCATGAGGAAGCAGGTACCTGTTATGGATAAAACCTGCTCCTTCATTGTAAGGACTTGATATATCTTGACACCTAGATTTTTTTACTACATGACAGGGGGAGGGAGCACAGCCTAGTTCAAGAGGCCACCAATCGGGCGTCCACTGCTGTTGGACGTTCCCAAATAGCATAATCTTTGTCTTCTCTGTATTTATTTGAAGAGGATTGTCTGACATCCACTCTGCAATCGCTTTCATCCCGTTGGAGAAGCATTCCTTTGTTTTAGTCACATTTCTATCAAAGGAGATAATCAGCGGAGTGTCGTCAGCATAAGACATAATTTCAAGGCTGAAGGATTTAATGAACTTGGCAAGTGGGACCACGTATATATTGAACAGGGTGCGGCTGTTAGGTTTGAAAACCCCATTCCCTTTATGCACTTGTTCCATTTCGCATTAGGTTAGCAGTGTGCGGCTAAATTACGCACCATTCGTATTTGCGTTATGCAACCCACTGATTTATCCCTGCCATGTGCAAGCTTCAGTTAGCAAGTGCGACTCCATTTTGTATTTCGTAATCCCTATTCGGCTGTGTCTGAACTAGGCCTCATTATTCGTATTGCTTGCTTCAGCAGAATACTGTATTTAGTTATTATTTTCTCTCCTGCTCAAGGTTGCCTTCCGACTTACTAATGAATTGGCCATTCTGCCCTCGCATACCTATCCGTAAGTGTAGCTCTGCTCCCAGGTTAGGAGACGCTGAGACCCAGCACGGCAACCTTGAAACTGGGATAGTGTGTACCCATCTGGCAGGTGGTAGCCCATCCTTCTGTGCCTCCTTTGTTCATGTCCGGCCTAAGCCGGTAACTTTCCACTGTGGGCGTGGTTGGAGGTTCTTGGGAGGAATGGTTATGCGTTGCAGACTGTTGGGGGGGCAGTCCCTCGGCAGACATCTTAGGGTGCAGGTCAGATTGGACTCCTCTGCAGAGTATCGCTAATAAATATCTGTTTGTATTCTCTACTGTCTGGCCGACTCTTCATTTTGGTAAAAGGCGAGTAGGTGGTTGTAGATAACCCGGGTGGCACTTTCGGGTCACTTCCTTCAGTTGGCACCCGAATAGGGACCGCGCAAGGTGACGAGACTCACCCGTAACTGGGTTGCAGGGTCGGGGTTGCGTCCGGTCGGGCGGATCAGGGATCCCCACATAAGAGCTCGGTTCTCTTGGCTGCCCCGCCCGTCTGACCGGGCGACTCCTCGTCTAGTGGTCACCAGTTGGGGTCCTGAGAAGGCGAAACCTTGGATCTGACCGTTTGGTCCGAAGAGTCGGCAGTGGAGAATAATCTTGCTCAACCTGAGTGCACCAGGTGAGTTTTTTGACTTCTTGGAAAATGTGGCGCCATGGTTGAATGACATGAGCCTCCGGGCTGTGTCTGGTACAGTCTCTGGACTGTCCTGTTTTGGTCTTGAAGGGTCTCCGGACCCTTAAAAGACACAGAGTGTTTGTGAGCAGTCTACCAGGCCAACTGGAAATTCGGTCTATTCTTGAAAAGGTCTGGGGCTGAAGCCTGTCTTCTTGTCTTGAAACAGTCTTTGGACTGTTGTGTCTTGGTGCAGACTGTGGAGTGCGGTTTCTGGACTGCTTTTTATTTGGTTGGTGGACCGTTTTGTTGGTCGATGTTGTATTTGTCCATTGGGGACAGCGTATTTGTCTTATATTAAGATGCCTTGATTAAGTAAGTTAGGGTGTTTTGGATGTCGTTGTTTCACCGAGGCTCGATTGGAAGAGAGGCAGCCTGCGCCTCCGGAGGGTACCCCAAATTTTGATGTATACGTCGAGCACGGCATTGGCCCTATTATGTTTAGCACGTTGTGGAATAAATATACGAGGGACAATGCTGACTTACAGTGGCCGCTTACTGGCACTTTTGATGAACAGAAGTTGAATTACTTGCAGGACAAATTGTTTGCCAAAAAGAGCAGGCAGTCGATGTTCGATTCTCTGAGGGTATGGCAGAAGGAAGCCAAGCAGCGACGAATGAGGGCAGAGAAGCAAGCTCGGAGGGGGCAGACGCAAACGATAACGCAGAAAGCAATGGCCTATGACAGGGAAAAGATCGAGAAAGGCATAGAGTGTGCAGATAGGAAGTTTCGATTACAGAGCGATAAATGTTATGTTGCTCGAGAGGAAGGTGACGAGTTCGTTGAAGAGTTACGGGATTCTCGACCCCCAACTCCTTATACCCCTGTACGGATATACCCCATGATCCCAGCATCTCAGCATTCGGCCTCTGATTCTGCTATTCCTAGTCATTCTGTCTCCAGCTCTGCTGCTTCGGCCCAAACCTCGCCTGTTTCTTTCCCACCTTTGCAAGTTACAGGGGTGGGTGCCGTTAGCTCTCCTATTCTGTCTCCTAGCTCTGTATCAGTGGCTACGCCTTCTCTTATTCCTACAACACAGTCTTTGTTTGCGATGGTGCCCGTTTCCTTGTCTGCTCCTTCTCCCTTGAGTGTGGTGCCTCAGGCATTGCAAGATGCCGAGACGCCAGTGCGTGGAGTGCAAGGAACGAATTGGGCAGCGGCACGTGACCGCATGGAGAAGGTGTTGGTGCGCTCTGCTGTGGGTGATGAGGAAAAGAGAATGGTGGCTGACCAGGCTGCACAGTGGGCTCGGAATCCGATTTATAGTGTGGAAGATGTGTGGAGCGTGATGAAAGATTATGAGCCGTTTATACAGCAACATGCTCTTAAGCATATGTCGGCTACGTTGATAGGATTGTGGGAACAGTGTTTCAAGGGTTTGGCACCACAGATCATTTATGACATTCGGGACAGGGTATATATGACAGATATGGCCCCTAACGAGGTTTTCAGTAATGTGACGACATTATTGGGTTATCGGGGTAGATTTCTTAAGAAGGTCCCGATGACAGTGACGCAGTTTCCCATGACGGAAGTTCATCCCATTTTCCACCCCCGAAAGAACCCCCTTGTCAATCATCATTGTTCTAGACCTAAAAGTCCCCAGCGAGATGACTTGAGATCTATTTTCCAAGAAGTCTTGAAACCACTCTGAAGCTGTCCCATAGATCCACATTTTATTTATCCTTTGTAATAGTCTAGCATGAAACAGTGTTGAAAGCTGCGATCAGGTATAATAGCACAAGCATAGATGTAGTGTTGACATCCAAAGAACATCTTATGGAGTCCAACACCGCTACCAAGGCTCTCTCGTGCTGTGCTCTGATCTGAACCCAGATTGAGATGGGTCCAAGATCTTATTTACTTTAAGGTAATTTGACAGCTGTTTATTAATCAGTCCTTCCATCAGCTTCCCAAGGAGAGGTAGCAGGGAGATGGGCCAGTAATTTGAAAGAACTGAAAAGTCCACATTGGCCTTTTTATGCATAGGCATAATCTGAGCAGATTTCCAGGCCAGCAGCATTTTCCATGTCTCTATTGACAGATTGAAGAGAAATCTGATTGCTGGTGCAATTTGCTTAGCAACCACTGCCGACATCTTGGGCGGGCATGGGTCCAAGAGAGAACCTGTTTTAGCTTTTTCTAATACAATTAAATATAGCCTTGATTAATTATGCTGTAGGAATCAGGGTTACTAGTTGAGGGGGGTAAAACCCTACCCAAGCAGGAACCACAATTCTTGTCGGTGAAACACAAACCCCAAATTAACCTGTGCTTAAACCTCTTGTAGCTTGGCACAAAAGCAGCCAAGGTTAACTTGGAGGCAATGTATAAACTATTTATGCAGTAACCAAACAGTAATAAAGTGAAGATACTACACAAGAAAAATACCCCACCAGTTCAGAAAAATAGAGACAAAATGTATTAAATTATCTGACACCAAAACAACAATAATCCAATTAGTAGAACTGGAGATATGCAATATTAAAGTTTTAATTAAAAATACTACTTAAATGCAACTGGGGTTATCTGGTCACGCTGGACCTGGACAAAGTCACAAGTTCAGGCTGACCGTGATGGAGCATTGGCCAGGTACAGAGACCATGTTAGGTCTGCTGAACAAAGTACCCTAGATCCTGGCTGCAGAGCATTGTGAGATCCTGTTTCAAGGATTTGTTGTGCACAAGCGGTTCCAACGAAGCTGTGATGCAAAGTCCTGCATCAGAGATGCATCGCACAATGGCGGTTCCAATGGTGCCATCAATGGGGCTTGCGATGCGAGGTCCTGCATCGTCATCGAGGATGCCATTGATGAAGGCTTGCAATGAGAAGTCCTGCGTTGTGGATGCTTCACACAGCGGCAGTTCTGAGGAGCTGCGATGCGAGGTCCTGCGTCAGGGATGTGTCGCGCAGTGGCGGTTCCAATGTGGAGCTGCAAGTAGATGCGTTGCGCTGTATCGGTTCTGCCCAAGAGACCACAGCTGGGCAGGCAGAGCACCTTCAGGCCCACTTCCAAGGTTCCAGGAATGGGGTCATTCGGGGGAGCAAGACTCACAGCAGGCAGAGTCCAGGTGCTGTGTTCAAGGTGTTTGGAGCCTTTCCTGTCCCTGAAGCTCTGATCGGGAGGTCCGCAAACTAGCCCCTGGAGTCCCTCTGGTGGTTCGGGTTTCAAGATGTAGATCCAGTCCTTCTCACTCAGGCAGCACAGCAGTCCTTCTTTCACAGACCAGATCTGTACATAAAATTTGGATCGGAGGGTCCAATATTTAAACGTGGTGCCAACTCTGAAGTAGGAGAAGGTTCTGGAGATTTCCACCGCCAGAGTAGTTTGGAATTTCTTGCCTCCCTGTCCTGGCCCCCAGCTTGCCTGGGGGCACAAAAAACAAGTGTGAAACCCATTTGTGAGTGTGCTGTGGCAGAGCCTTTGTGATGTGTAAGTGTAGTAGGCGACGGCTCATCCCCTCTATCAAAGCAGAGATGCCTCATTCTGCCAACAACTATTCCCCTTGGTCTCACTGTCTGGGAGTAATACTCAAAGATCAACTGCTAGCTATACCTAGTCATATGACCCACGATACAAACTGCAGGCACCAAATGGTTGGGACAAGAACATGGCAACTTTCTAAAAGTGGCATTTTCAGAATTTCGACTCAAAATCTGACATTACCATTAATGAGGGTTTTAATTACAATTGTTTAGACACCAAACCCGACATTTCCACTTGCTTCCAATTGAAAGTTATCACTTGTTAAATGTAATAAAGTAATCCAATGTTATCCTATAAGAGGGGTAGGCCTTGCAGTAGTGAAAAACGAATTTAAGAGCTTTTTACTACCAGGATATTAAAACTTGGAAAAGCATGTCCAACTTTTTAAATAAACTGCACCATACCCTATGGGCGATTTAGAGCCTACTCTAGGGATAGCTTGTATATTAAAAAGGTAGGTTTTCGCCTGGCAAAAGATTTATTGTGCCAGGTCAAAATGTCAGTTTAAAATTGCACACACCTGCTGCAATGTCATGCCTGAATTATGTTTGAGAGGCTACTTAAGTGGGTAGCACAATTAGTGTTGCAGACTCACAAGTAGCATTTAATTTAAAGGCCTCAGGTACATGTAGTACCCCTTTACTAGGGACTTGTGAGAAAATTAAATGCGAAAATTGGTTGTAAGTCACTGTTACCGTGTTTTAGGGAGTGAGCACCCTACACACTTTAGCACTGGTTGGGAGTGGCAAAGTGCACAGAGTCCTAAGGCCAACAAAAATGCGATCAGCAAAAATGGAGGAGTAAGGGAAAAAAATTGGGGAAAGACGACCCTAAGGCTGACAGGTCTAACATTTACTTTGAGTATGGGAAACGTTTCCAATAAATGGTTGTCTCCCTTTGTAAATAATTATCATTAGTTTCTTCGACAACCTTCCTCTCTTGATTTACTGGAGTTGTATTCTCTTAAATGTATTTTTTTTTAATGTATTTTAAAATGCAGCAATTTTTGTTGACATTACCCATTAATCCTCAGACACAACTATCCTATGAATAGAAGGGCTTTCTGTATTTTTCTTTCGGCCAACTCCATTAACAAATGACCCTCTGTGTGTAAGAAATCAAACAAGTGAAAGCGGGACAGTGAATGTTGGAGATGTAATGTTTATAGTTCGATCTGCTGGGATCCCCTACTAACATTTCTGTTCGTTGACTGATGTTTCCAGGCGCATTGTCAAGATCCAGTCGATCTAACAGAGAGACACAAACCTTAGAAAACCAAAGTAACAAGAGAGCGCAATTAGTGTCTGAAATGAAGGCAGAAAATATCAGAAGGTTCTTAAGGTAAGTCTCCACTAATACTTTTGCTGTTGAGTTACTTGTTGTGAATGCATCTGTTCCATGAAAGCAGTTGAAAGTATAATATACTTCATAAGGGTTTACCTTTTTTATTGCTACTAGACACAGGTGACAGTAGGGTGTCATAATATATACCACACTACTCCAAAGAATTGTTGTGTTATATCACACATATCAATAGGATGCGCAGTCTGCCATTGGTGTGGCCTTGCAGTACCAATGGGGTTTTGTACTTTGCGGACCTGTTTTGAGGATTCCATGGTACACCAGAGCTTGGTTTGTGAGTTGTAATTGAAAGAGCCAGTGTGGAAGTAGTTGGTTTCTTAATGTAAACTGGATGTCTTGTAAGGTTGTTGGATGGGGCCAAAAAAGTTTGGGACTAGATGCCTATATGCTAATTGGTTGCACTCTCTGGCCTTCAGGTGTACTGTTGATTTAAGAATATTGTTATATAAATTGTTGTCTAGCACCATCAGATTACCAATATTGGGTGATTCCTGGGAGACTGGAGGCATGGAGGACAGCTTTTTTTCCTGGTGCGGCCAATTCCAGCTCTAAGGAGTGCATTATGTAGCCCCAGTGCCCCGGACCCTTACTATGTTTCGCTGATGGCGGTGCTGCCATCAAGCTGTCATCAGCAGGTCACTGCCTCTGACAGCGAAGTACACACTGCCTCAGATCATGCATGGTGGCTGGGGATAGGCCGTGGCACAGTTTGTCCCTCCAGCCTACTTTTGCAGATATGCCTGTCTTGGAGTTGACTGCTCTGCTCCAGTGTGTCTCTCACATATGGGAGCCGGGCTTTCACAGCCACCGCCCATTCCCTGTACTTCGCTGGTAGGGTTTGAGGCCAGTCGCTCCTCAATGGATGGCTGTAACTCAGAGTCCACCACAAGGGCTGGTGCTGGGCTGCAGATGGTGTGTGCGTTAGTGTGGATTAGACAGTGACCCAGAGTGACCACTTCACTCCAGGCCATTACAAACACTGTCTCCACTCAACAGCTTTTCACCTACATATCACTGTGTTCAGATGTGTTAGTATAAATGCTACAATGGAAGCAAAACCAGACAGCAACACCCAGAATGTATTAGGTTATCACACAAGGCCAGTTGGTCACCCTACAGTGACTACGCTTTAAAATATTCTGCAAACACATTGTTTTAAAGCGTAGTCACTGTCTGTTAGGCCGGATGGCACAGCAGCTGCCTGGCTCTGGCTCCACTTCAGCCGGCGAGGCCAACCAAGCGTTCCCGGACCATTTACCAGCTGCATGTGCTGTATTTCAACCCACATATGCTGTACCCAGTAGACCAATGCATTGATCTTTTCTTCTCACGCCAATCAAGCAACTCAAGTTTGCTGACCCCGTGCTCCTGCACCAATACTGCACTACTTGGGGCATCAGGGCATGTTGAGGGAACACTAGCTCCTTTCTTATGTGATGATGACAGCGGGGTCCTGCAGATAGATGACAGCGAGCTTAAATGGCTTTGACTAGGTTAATGGTCGACCACTGTACGTCTTTCTCTTGACTATTGTATTGATCCTCGAAAATGGGACAATCGGACATCCAGACACAGTTGGAGGATGTCCTGGTGGTTAGGATTTCATCCTTTTTCTGTGAAAAATACCGACCAGTTGATCATGTTTGAGATTCTGGAGGAAAAATACTCACTCTTACTGCTTTTCTCTTTGTGTTTCCTGGCGTTGAGATAAAAACATACAGCTTCATTCTTTTGATTTCAGTATCTTGTGTAAGGGACAGCAAACTGTCCTTGCCAGGCTCTTTCAAAAGGGTTCGACCTTGAAGAAATGCCAACCCAGAGTTTTAATATATGAGCACTTTCAAGGGGAGTTTTCTGTGGCTGACACAGCCTGGTTTAAAATCACACGGCGTGAAATAATGGCATTATTAGGAAGTCCATCCTGCCTGTGGCTGATCAGATGCTATGGAGAAAACTCTGTGTACATGTCTGTCACTTTTCTGCCATGGTCTGCCCCCAATACCAGCAAATCAAATTCATAACTCCCTGGTAAGAGGTTATCTCTTACATACTGTCTTTTGAATAGGATTAACCTCTGTGACAAGATTTAAGATGAATTGAAATCACCGCGAGGTCCTGTGAAATCAATCTGGTTTTTCGATATAAGGGTATTTCTTTTTGACAAAGCCAAGAGAACATCTGCAATAAGACAGTTTTAAACAGGCAGCTTGAAACTTGGTTCTCATACCACAAGAATGAATGTATAATTTACAGGATCTTGCTAAACCTCTCCTCCACAGTTTAACACGAGCCCTTGCACTCCCAGTTCTCCACCACTTCCATAGTTGCCAAGCTAAACTGATTGAGGTATCTTAGTGCACTCCTTAAAAACATGGCAGCCGAAGAAAACTGCAGCACTACCCAGCCTATCCATATGTATATCTATATATATCTATATATATCTATATATATCTATATATATCTATATATATATATATATATATATATATATATATATATATATATATATATATATATATAAAAAAAAAGGGAAGAAAAAAACAAACGCACAAGGATATGTGCTTGGGAAATGATCTGAACTTAACGTTGCCATTTAGCCCTACATGGAATTGACTCCACATGAAGCACATAAAGGTACCGTTTATTTCAGAATAATTAACTATGGAAACTAGTACTCTGGACTTGGGGGAAGAATGCAGTGATTTTAAATCACAGGTGCAATGCATTATGGACATGGAAGTCCTGATAAATTCGAAACTGAGGACATGGACTTTTCCGGCTCGAAAACTTAAAACAAGCATTATTGCAGAAAATCAATTAGAGTATGGATTGTTTAAAACGTCATGTGATGTCATAAATAAGAGAAATAAGTGGATTGCACTAATTAATTGTCAGTGGAATTCACGGAATGAAAAAAAGCACCTGCACTTTATCCTTCCCCTCTGTCTGACTGTGTAAAGTATTTAAACTCCCCAAGCACCTGCTCCTTGAATTTGCATATGATTAAGGTCCGGGTTGGGACCGAAACGCGTAATGCAGGCTGTGATGCTGCTGGTGTACCTGCTTGAATAAAGAGGTTTGAAACTACTCTCGAGTGGAGAGCTTGACTCTCATGCAGGCAAACTGCATGAGTTTTCATTTGCATATATATATATATATATATATATATATATATATATATACATACATATATATGTATTCCGACGCCGATGGTACCCTTCTTCCCTCATGTCCCTCCTCCATACTTTTCACCTGTTTTGGAGGACGAGGAGGACTGGGAGGGGTCGGAAGACCCTCTCACAGCTCAATGTGAGCCTTATCAGGACTGGGCTGAGGAACTAGGTGATGCCAGTGGTCTGGACACCTCTCCTGACCTTGGCATGCTGTCTCCTCCTTCCGTGGCTACGGAGGAGGGAACAAGTTATGCAACGGTGTTGCGTAGGGCGGCCGCGGCCTTGCGCCTTGAGCTCCCTACAGTGGCTGTCAGGACTAACCTCCTGACGGAAGTGCTTCAGCCGGCAGCTACCTCTTCGGAGCCACTGCTGCCGTTCAACGACGCACTTTCTGACGTTCTTTTGGACACCTGGTCCAGGCCCACCACAGGGGCTCCTGTGGACAGGAACGTAGACCGACGCCATCGCCCGGCCCCAGGCAACCCTCTGTTCCTCTCCCAACACCCCACCCCCGAGAGCTTGGTTGTCCAAGCCTCTACCTCTCAAACCACCTTCCCTACGGCTCCGCCGGATAGGGAATCCAAAAACTGGAGCAATTTGGGAAGAAGATTTTTCTTCCTCCAGTGCTGGCTTGCGGTCCGTGAACACCGCTTGCCTTTTGGGCCGTTACTCCCACTCTCTGTGGGATTCGGTGGCGCAGGTGCTGCCCAAGTGTCCTGAGGAGGTCCAGGCACTTCTCTCCCGTGCTATTGCGGACGGGAGAGACGCAGCGAAGTTCACTATCCGATGTGGCCTAGATACCGCTGACTCGCTAGGCAGATCGCTTGCTACGACAGTGGCGCTGCGCCGTCACGCCTGGCTGAGGACCACGGGTTTTTTGGGCGATGTCCAAAACACCCTTATGGACATGCCCTTTGATGGTATCCGCCTTTTTGGCAATAAGGCAGACAGCGCGCTGGAGCGCTTTAAAGACTCGCGGGCTACGGCCAAGTCCTTGGGCCTCTCCACCCGCGCCCTCCGCAGCATTCTGCTTTTCGCCCCTTTCATGGCCACGGAAGGGGCGCCCAGTCATGTCCACTGCCCAGCCACCGGCCCGCGCAGCAGGCGCCTTCGCGCGGCTGAGGACGTGGCTCCCGCCGAGGTGGGTCGGGTAACCAGCGTGCGGGTCAGGCCACCACCTCCGCCCCGTCCGCGGCCTCCAAACCCTCCTAGTCCTTCCTTTCCAGTCCACAGCACGCCAGTGGGGGGCAGGGTCCGCCATCACCTTCCCCACTGGCGCACCATCACATCGGACAGGTGGGTTTTGGACATTGTCCAAAGGGGCTAATCCCTCCCCTTCGAGACTACCCCCCCAGCCATGCCACCTCAATACCACCGCATGTCAGGGGATCACTTGGTGCTTCTTCTGCATGAAGTTGCGGCCCTCTTGGCCAAGGGGGCCATCGAGTGCGTTCCGACCCCAGAAGTAGGGCGTGGTTGCTATTCCCACTACTTTCTGGTGCCCAAAAAGGACAAGGAGGACATGCGTCCTATCTTGGACCTCCAGAACGTAAATCGCTTCCTCCGGAAGGAGAAGTTCAAGATGCTCACCCTAGCTCAGGTCTTGACTGCCCTCGACCCTGGAGACTGGTTGGTAGCGTTGGACTTGCAGGATGCATATTTTCACATCCCCGTCCTGCCGGCCCACCGGCGTTACCTGCGGTTCACGGTAGGCCTCGAGCACTTTCAGTTCACCGTGCTTCCCTTTGGCCTTACCAGCGCCCCTCGGGTGTTCACGAAAGTGATGGCGGTGGTCGCAGCTCATCTGCGCCGGGCAGGGGTTCCAGTCTTCCCCTACCTCGACGACTGGCTGATGAAGGCGGGCTCGTCCCAGGCAGTCGTCTCCCACCTCCAGACTACGGCCGAACTCCTGCACTCGCTGGGGTTCTCCATCAACGTGCCGAAGTCGCACCTGATTCCTTCTCCACAGCTCCTTTTCATCGGAGCAGTTCTGGACACAACACAGTTTCAGGCCTATCCTCCCGAACGGCGAGTCCAGGATATTCAGGCTATGATTCCGATCTTCCAGCCTCTATCCTGGGTTTCGGTACGGATGACCCTGAGGCTGCTGGGCCTCATGGCCTGCTGCATCCTGCTGGTCGATCATGCCAGATGGCATATGCGGGCTCTGCAGTGGGACCTGAAGTTCCAGTGGGCGCAGCATCAGGGGAACATGTCCGATTACGTCCAGATCTCGGAGGGGACTGCACGACAGTTGCAGTGGTGGCTTTCGAACAGGCAATGGGTCACGGGCAGATCCCTCTCCCTTCCCCAGCCAGAGCACACAGTTGTGACAGATGCGTCCCTTCTGGGATGGGGCGGTCACATGGGAGAGGCGGAAATCAGAGGCCTCTGGTCTCCGGCGGAGTCCCGGCTCCATATCAACCTTCTGCAGCTCCAGGCGATCCGACTTGCACTAAAGGCATTCCTTCCCTCTGTCAAGGGGAAGGTAGTGCAGGTGTTCACAGACAACACCACCACCATGTGGTACTGCAACAAACAAGGCGGGGTGGGGTCGTGGACCCTATGTCAGGAGGCTCTGCGTCTCTGGACATGGCTGGAACATCAGGGCATTTTCCTGATGGTTCAACACCTGGCAGGTTCCCTGAACGCCAGGGCGGACGAACTCAGCCGCAGGTGCATGATGGATCACGAATGGCGTCTTCACTCGGAGGTGGCGCAAGGACTCTTTCTACAGTGGGGAGAGCCTTGGTTAGATCTATTCGCCACCGAAGAGAACGCGCAATGTCATCAGTTCTGCGCATTGGAATTTCCAAGGCGGCACTCGCCCGGCAACGCTTTTCGTCGCGAGTGGAGTTGCGGTCTGTTGTACGCCTTTCCGCCTATACCACTTCTACCCAGAGTGTTGAAGATTCACCGCGACTGGGCCCAAGTCATTCTTGTGGCTCTGGACTGGGCTCGAAGAGTTTGGTATCCCGAGCTACTCAGTATGAGCATCGATCCCCCGATCCGGCTGCCTCTTCGGGAGGATCTTCTGTCGCAGCAGCAGGGGACGGTCCTCCACCCGAACCTGTCCAGTCTCCACCTCCTTGCGTGGAGATTGAGCGGCGGCAGTTGATTCCTTTCGACTTGCCTCCCGAAGTTTGTGATGTGATTCTGGCAGCCAGGCGTCCCTCCACTAAGGTGGTATACGCCTGCAGGTGGAACAAGTTTGTGGCATGGTGCGCAGCAAAGGCTGTGAATCCCCTTTCTGCCCCTCTTTCTGAGGTTCTTCTGTTCCTTCCTTCTCTGGCCCAACAGGGTTCTGCCCTGGGTACCATCAAGGGCTACCTTTGTGCAATCTCGGCCTTTCTCAGGCTTCCTGATCAGCCCTCCCTTTTCAAGTCCCCTGTTGTTAACAGGTTTCTTAAAGGCATTACACACCTTTTCCCTCCTGTTCCGTTTGTGATGCCTCAGTGGGACTTGAACTTGGTTCTTACCTTTTAATGTGCGCTCCCTTTGAGCCTCTCCATAACTGTCCTCTTCGTCGTCTCACTCTGAAGACAGCCTTTCTGGTGGCTATCACCTCCGCTCGGCGGGTGAGTGAGCTCCAGGCTCTTTCTTGCAAGCCCCCTTTCTGTCTGTTCATCCAGACAAGGTTGTTCTTAGGACGCGTCCGTCCTTCTTGCCAAAGGTGGTTACTGCCTTCCACATTGGGCAGACCATCACTTTGCCCACCTTCTTTCCGCCTCCGCATCCTTCCAGAGAGGAAGAGGGGCTCCACCGTCTGGACCCAAAACGTGCGATTTCCTTCTATCTGAACCGCACACAACAGTTCCGGGTGGACGACCAGCTCTTTGTTGGCTACGTGGGCACCAAAAAAGGTCGGGCGGTACACAAGCGGACCATCTCCCGCTGGGTTGTCTTGTGTATCAAAGCCTGCTATTCTTTGGCTAGCAAGGAGCCCCCTCTTGGGCTACGTGCCCATTCCACCAGGGCCACAGCCGCCACCACGGCTTTGGGACGTGGTGTCCCATTGCAGGACATTTGTCAGGCAGCTACGTGGGCCTCGCTGCACACGTTTACCAAGCATTACTGCCTTGACAGCCAAGTCCGGAGAGACGGCTTCTTTGGCCGTTCTGTTCTCCGAGACTTCCTCATCTGATCTTTGTTCGCAGACCCACCACCGGGGTTGGTATTGCTGGGGTATCTATTCTAAGGTAAGGAATCTGTCACTAACGTGTCTCTTTCAGATGCACAAGTTACTAACTTGTGTAACGATATATCTGTAAGAGACAGTAGTTAGTGACAGATTCCTTACCGCCCCACCCATCCTCCCCGTTCTGCGAACTGATTTCTAGGGTTAAGGTCATCACTTTCAGGGCCCTAGTTTTCAGACACCAGTGTCAGTTTCTTGCATGGCTCTGCGTTTCTGGCGCGGAAAGACGTGTACAGAACTGACGCCAGCGCGCATGGGCGGCGTCTAAGTACTGGCCGTGACGTCATCCCGGCGATCACGACGCCGACGCCGGACGCGGAGCCGCACGACGCCGCCTCCCTACGCGCAGGGGTACTGCTACGCAAAACTTTCCGGATCCAGCCTGACGCCTGGGGATATTCTAAGGTAAGGAATCTGTCACTAACTACTGTCTCTTACAGATATATCGTTACACAAGTTAGTAACTTGTGCATTTATGTGCTTTCTGTGAGGCGCTCTCACTAAGGGCAACCTTTTTTGTGGATTTAATAGCGGCTATGTCTAGTCGCGAGAGCAGCCCGCCGCGTCAATGCGGATCCTCAGCGTTCGGAAGTTCCGATGCGGAGAGGGGAACAGAGAGCTCCGAACGTGAGTGACTGGTAATGCACAGTCTGCCTGGCATTTCTTGCTGATGTCAACCCACTGGGGATTTTATTGCACTTGATTAAGACAGACAGCAACACCCACTTGGGATTTCATTAATAGAGACTCCAAATACCAGATGCCCAAGCGGGCGGGAGAACACGCCCAGGAGGGCTTGACTCTTGAAATAAAGCACAGGTGGTCTCTATGTCTGTTTGCTGTCTTTTCTTTGCTGAGGCTTGTGAACAAGAAGTGACATTTGAAACGCGTAAAGCCATTGATTCTGATGCCAGCTGTAATGTGAGGTGTCTGGGGTCCTCACCGCATGGAGTTGCTTTCTGTGAGGCGCTCTCACTAAGGGCAACCTTTTGTGTATATATATATATATATATATATATATATATATATATATATATATATATATATATAATCTACTGGCGGTCGCCAGTAGATAGTTATAGTTAGGACCTATTTTCCATAGGAAATCCACAACATTCTATTTGAAATAACTTTGGCGCCGGTTGACGAATCTTCGCGAAATTTTCAAAACTTATGGCCCGCTCCGCTCCTATCCTGAAAGTTTCGGGGTGATTCGGCAAGCGGGGGCCGAGAAAAAAGGGGGGTCCCAAAACATGTTTTCCCCATGCAATTTTCCATAGGAAACTTTAGACACGGCTACAGCCCGAACTGCTGAACGGAATTACACCAAATTTGGCAAAGAGGTAGTTCTTGGTTCAGAAAGAACCCTTTTTGTTAAATGGTGTAAATCCGTTCAGTAGTTTCTGAGAAATTTGAAAAAGAAAACACATATATATCTGGGCGGAGCCTAACCACACATGTCATCGTGAGGTCTGATTGGCTGTCAGCATTTCATCCTGGAATTGCTGGCAGCCATCTTGGGACCAATATAAATGATAGTACCCCATTGAAATGCATTGTAGTGAATCGAAGATTTTGAGGGTTACCAAAAGGAGAACTATAAAGGGTGATAACAGACTTTAGTTACATTAGAATTCATTTGTTGATGGTACCATACTAATTTCAGGAATTGTGGTGTGTTCTAAGGTGATTTTACCCTGTGAAAAACCTTCTGCTGGGTTATCATGAATCATGTTTGAGAGAAAACTATTTTCACATGCTTGTCCCATACAGTTTTGGAAGGTGCTCCAGAAGCTAAAATGAGAGCATATTTTTTGTAAATTCACATTATCTTTCTCAGTCATGTGAGAATGAAGTCTGACATTCTCAGTAAAACAAGTACATCCAACAAGGGCAGACAGTCCTGCCAAGTATCACGCATCAGGCGTGACACTAACGCATTTCAGTGTGGTGCTCCGCATCACTGCACTGAAATGCATTGTCACGCATAATGCCGTAGTCTCAGCTGTAACAGAAAAGCACACTACAAACAGTAGTAGCTGCGCGCTCCAGTGCCTGCGCTGGCTGCTCCCACAGGCTTCCGGCAGTCCAGCAGCTGAGCAGGCTCTCTTAGCCTCGCAGTCAGTGAGTGCTGCTACAATGTATCTATCTGATTTTCGCAGCGCCGCCCGGGGGCTGAGTGACGGTCTCAGACTGGCCGTAGCGCTGCAAGGATGTGACGTCACACATCCTGCTTAACATGGCGCGAAGTTTTGATGAGGCCTCTGCTGCTAACTGGCTCGTCGTCATCTTGCACAGCCTGACTGTTTTGCGGGCCTGGCCGCGCTCGCTCACACCACACTGCTGTTCACACCATACCCGTCCTGCCCTGCAGGCAGGCCCCCATGCTGATAAATTAATTATGGCAATGCCGCCCGCCGGCAATTTTATTTCAGCGCAGCCCAGGCCGGCCGACTCGAGGGCACTGGGTGAGGGAGAGGGTCCTGCTGCATCATCATGCAGTCAGGATACGGCGGTCCGATGAGCGGGCCGGTCCTCACGGGTATAAAGAGAGTCACGCCGGGCCGGCTCAGACATGGGGGCAGAGGAAGAACAGAACATTAAGCCGAGAGGATTCACACATTCAAATTAATTGCTCATGTTGGGAACGAAGGCTTTCTTATGCAAAAGAAACTAGCGCCAAATCTACTTTTTGTAGATGTTCCTGGGCCTAGTCAGTCCTCCTTCCAGTCCTCCTTCGGTTGTCCCAGGCTGTGACAGGATGTTTCATTTCCTGCCTGCCAGCCGGGCCCCAAGGCACCGAGGAATTAATTGCTGTTCCTCTGCACGATCTCCGCTGTGAAACGCAGGCAGCTTCTCTCAGTGGATCATTCTATCAAGAGACCACACCAGGTAAGTCAGATATTAATTTAATAATTATCCGCTGCTGAAATTCAAAATGTTTATTAAGAGAATGGGGAGGGGGCTCCAGCACAGCATAGCGCTTTGTAAATGGGTACACTAAAGTTGTCTGTTTGTGCTGTAAATGCAGGCCATCTCCGAGTTTTGTCTGCACTAATAAATCATCAAAACTGCTAGTTTAGTTAAAGGGTTTAATATCTTTGCTTGACGGTGGTACTACAAGCAGCAGCCTTTATTTTCCCAGCACTGTGAGACTTGCTTAGTCAGAGATAAGGCAGATGATTAATATCCCCGCTGGAGAGCTGTCAGAGTTTTGTCTCATGGCTGTTTTCACTCACTATTATGTAGAGCAGAGAGTTTATATGCAAACTGCAAAGAAAGTCCACCAGCATATTGTATTGTAATGAACTGCATTATATGTAGATAGCTCAGTGGGTTGCTGCTTTTGTCACAGAGAACCCTTTGATTTTTGTGGTTCAACCACACCTGAAGCTGAGGTTGGGGTGGAGGGTGCTGATTATGTAAAAAATAAATAATTGCTTTAAAAGCACCTGCTACTGAGTTCGACTTTCTTATTGCTCAAATCAGTGTGATTTCTGAAATGTCTGTTTTCATGGACTTCATTGCATGATTTGGCCACAAGAAAGTGTAGCTCTGTCATGCATTTAGTTGTTAAATGTCTTTCGTAAATCCACTGAATCTATGAAAATGTCACACATAAGCAATCTGAAACATTAGCAGCTATGCACAAATGAGTGTAATTTTTTACATTTATGATTCCCTCGTCTTTACTTCTTGATTTTGCTAGCGAGAAAGTGTCACTCATACTCGTTGAAATGTCACTCATTATTACACTGAAATTATGAAAATGTCACTCATAGCAATCTGAAACCTTGGCAGCTATGGGCAGAGACTGTCAGTTGATTCCTTTGTGTTCTACTGCAGCTTCCCAGAGTGTTCTAAAGAACAACTAGAGTGCTAACAGCCTTACTTATGACAAAAGTATGGCACACCTGAAGCCATCTTGATTGGAATAAACTGGTAACACTTAAAACATTTAATTTAAAAAGGAACAAAATGAGGGGGTTCATTTTGTCATAGAAATTATGGTAAGTGCTGTAGAAAGAAAAATTAGGACATGTTTTAAGTGAGATCTCTAATATCTTCCTGTTATATTTCAACAGGAGCAGCCTGTCAGTTGATGCCTTTGTGTTCTACTGCAGCTTCCCAGAGTGTTCTAAAGAACAACTAGAGCGCTAACAGTCTTACTTATGACAAAAGTATGGCACACCTGAAGCCATCTTGATTGGAATAAACTGGTAACACTTAAAACATTTAATTTAAAAAGGAACAAAATGAGGGGGTTCATTTTGCCATAGAAATTATGGTTAGTGCTGCAGAAAGAAAATTTAGGGCATGTTTTAAGTGAGATCTCAAATCCTCTTCTATTTCATTAGAAAATTCTGACATGCAGACTGAAACAATCACTTTCAATACCAGCAGTAGACTTCCAGTTAACTCCCTGGTGAGCAGTAGCTTTACTACAGTGATCTACTGAACAACTAGAGTGCTAACATTCTGAATTTATGGCAAATGTGTGACACATCTGAATGCCTTCTTGATGGAATCAAAGTAAAAAACTGAAAGCATTTCCTACTGAGGAGACTGCAGTAAATTACGAAATTAGGAAACTTCATAACAAATAAGTCTCCCAAGATGGCCACCAGAGAAAAAAGAGCCCAAATGTAGCACAAATATCACCCAGATGTAGCCCACATATAGCCCAATGACAGAAGTGTGCAAAACACTTTTTATTTTTAGTTTTTCTGCAGTTTTATATAGTGCAAACTGGTCAGGTATTGGAGCGTTACATCTTACTTGGACCCCTTATTGCGTATTTTGCACGAAGTACATGAGATTGATCTTGCGAAACATTGAACTTTACGATTCTGTTAACCTGAAGTTGCTCTGAACCGGGCTTTGTAACACCCATTTTTACCTACTGGTTTTAATTAATTCTCACTGTATTGTATTAGGAAAGAGGATTTACTGTTTTTATGTACACTTTTATGATCTATGTTTCTAAATCAGATCAAATAAAGTTTAATGAATTCTATGCCAGGACGGAGGCGAGGATTATGCATATCTTTCCTCACTTTATTTGCATAGCAGTTCAAAGAAAACGTAACACAACAATCATTAAACAAAAGACTACACAACCCATGAACCATTAGGGGGTAGTCTCCAAGGCAACTATAGTCCAATCATATCACAGTCCATCGTATATAACATCGTGACGTCCCTTCCGCTTCCTCTTTCTTCACTGCTCGTCAGTTAAGTGCATTCCTTACATTCTTGGCTTAATCTGACGTTGTTGCTGTTTGTATAGCGGTTTCTTGTGCACGTTATTAGCATTATTGCCTTGGTATTGTTTCATATTCCCTGCGCAGCAGGCTCTTGCCCGAGCGCGTTCTCCCCTCGCAGTTTCTCCCGCTGTGTGCTCTGCGCACGGTGAGATCCTGTCAGGCGCGTCTGGTCCGAGCGAGGCAGCTCCGTCGAGCGCTCCCGCTGGTCTTTACGCGCGTTTGGGAATCCGGTCACTCCTTTAGTGTCCGCTTAATTCCCGACCAACCCTCGCCTAATTTTGACACCGCTACGCGGTGATTTCCCCACATGGCCACGTTAGTGACCAGCACCACCTGGTGGTGGTAATTGGTATTGCGCCTCAGTCTATTCTTATAACAGCTTCGGGGAAAGCCCAGCTGTTGGAGCACCGGCGAGGGGGCTTTCTTAAGGATTTTAAGGGCATTTGTTCTGTGCTCACACCCTCTGCTATCATGTCTTCTCCAGAAGACCATTTTTACACCTCCTACCAGGAAGTGGAGGAGGAATGGCCCCCCAACTTCTCCCTCCAGCAGTGGACCAAGCCCTCACTCTGGCTATTTCTAGGGCGCTGGCTCCTCTTAGGGATCAGGTTGATAAGCTGGCGAAAAGCATCCCTGGGGTGTTCAGTGACCCAGATCTGGTGGTGGCGGGTCCAAGTAGCTTCCAGATGGGGAATAAAAGGGCCGTTAAGCATAACGCGGGGCACTTGGAAGGATTTGATAAACTTACGGAGATCTTCCTCAAGAGTGTGCGAACGCTAAAACATGCACCCTGCCGGGAGGAGGAGGGACCCTGAGAAAATTGCGACACTGTCACCACTATTGTAGACCCCGACGGCGGGTTTCCCTTAGAGGGAGAGGGTGTATCGGAGGACGATTTCTCCTCCGATGAGGATAAGGACTCGGGGCGTCCCTGGCGTCCAGAGTCCCACTCCTCTCAGTCCCCGGTTGGGGACGGGGTCCACTCGGACATGTTCGAGCCTACCCAAATTTACCATCCTAGGTCAGCAGAGTGGACACCTGACACCAAAGTGGCAGAGTATGTGGTGGGGAATAATCCATCAACCCCTTGAAAGGGAGGTCAGGAATAGGATGAGGGAGAATGCCCCAGGCCCTCACTGAAGGGGAAGGTGGCACACACGCCTGAAATTGATGAGAAACTATGTACCTTTTTCTCCAAGTATATGAGGGATCCCAAGAAAGGAATTGATAGGTCTTGGACGTGGTAGGGCCCTTGACCCAAATTATTCAATTGACGGAGCGTTCCAAAGAGTCAGGATCCCCTTTGTCCACGGATATTGTGGCTGGTTGGGCGCACTACCCTAAACCCTAAAACACTACCCCTCCACTACCCAAACACCACTGCACTACCCTAAACCCTAAAACACTACCACCAGCACGACTCCCTACACTACCCAAACACCACTGCACTACCCTAAACCCTAAAACACTACCCCCAGCACGACTCCCTACACTACCCAAACACCACTGCACTACACTAAACCCTAAATATACCGCCAGCATGACCTCCCACACTACACAAACACCACTGCACTACCCTATACCCTAAAAACACGACCCCCTACACTACACAAACACGACTGCACTACCCTAAACCCTAAAACACTACCCACAGCATGACCCCCTTCACTACACAAACACCACTGCACTGCCCTAAAACACTACCCCAGCACTACCCCTACACTACCCAAACACCACTGCACTAACATAAACCCTAAAACACTACCCCCAGCACAACCCCTACACTACACAAACACCACTGCACTACCCTAAACCCTAAAACACTACCCCCAGCACGAATCCCTACACTACCCAAACACCACTGCACTACCCTAAACCCTAAATCTACCCCCAGCACGACCCCTACACTCCCCAAACATCACTGCAATACCCTAAACCAGAAAACACTACCCCCAGCATGACCCCCTACACTACACAAACACCACTGCACTACCCTAAACCCTAAAACACTACCACCAGCATGACCCCCTACACTACTCAAACACCACTGCACTACCCTAAACCCTAAAACACTACCCCAGCACGACCCCTACACTACCCATACACCACTGCACTACCCTAAACCCTAAAAAACTACCCCCAGCACGACCCCCTACACTACTGCACTACCCTAAACCCTAAAACACTACCCCCAGCACGACCCCCTACACTACCCACACACCACTGCACTACCCTAAAACACTACCCCCAGCACGACCCCCTATACCATCCAAACACCACTGTACTACCCTAAACCCTAGAAAAGAAACCCCCACCCCATGCCCCCTTACCTCTCACGCCTCATGGTTCCTCTCTCCTCGTGGTTCCTGCTTCATGTCATCTCTGAGGGGCGGTGCACGTCGTTGTGAGGAAACGGAACAGCCTCTGTTTCCTTACAACGACATGGATCGTCTACATGTTTTTAGAACGCATGGTCATTTACCATACATACCTTTACAACAAAATTCGTTGTAAAGGCATGCGTGGTAAATGACCATGCGTTCTAAAAAATGCGTAGTAATGACTTCGTGATGTACAACGCATGCGTGGTAATGCATGCGTTGTAATGGTATCGCAAAGTAAAAAGTCGTTGTAACGGCTGTTTACCGATCGAAGCTGGCCCCTGTTCTTCAGTGAGACGTTTATTTGATTAATTAGGAGGAAGGAATGTGTTTTTTTTTACCGAAAAGTGCATTCCCGGCTGTTGTATTGTGAAAGTGTCCGCGTGGCCTGGTTTCACTTCCGGTGAGAGAGTGGAAGAGTCTGTTTGGATCTAAAGGAGTTCTGTTGTTGGACGGGGCCGGCGCGACATGTCATCAGAAAACATAGCTAATGGAAAGCGTCCTCCCTGAAGTGTGGAGCAGTGCCATGAGAGGTCAACAAGTGTGCGTCCCACCGCAGTATGACCGTACCGCGTGACCCATGTGCCGCCTCCAGGGTACGGGAGGCAGAAGCGGCATCGCAGGTCCTCTTGAAGACCGTTGTAGCACTAATTCTACATTTTGGTACTAGGGCATTTTAACTTCGTTGTTCCTGCCAGATACAAAGAGAAGATCCTGTGTTATTCAGTGCCCTCGTTACCTTTTTTGTGGGTTGTGGTGCTTGTCACTTCGCTGCCCCGCCGGTGCACACGACTGGGCACCCCACCTCGTGTGCCATCTGCAGGGCCTCTGCCCTCGGATCACTGGTTTCGGTTTCTGGAGTGGCAACATAAACAGTTGCTCCCAAAGGACTAGCCTGAACACTTAGGTGAATATCCCCTGCACCAGCATTCCACGGAAATTCTTTCCTAGCTCTCCCACGTCAACAAGCACGGCTCAGCTCGCGACACCGTATGACGTCATCGGAGCCATAAGAGGACCTCGTCGGTGTCCTGACGTCAGTTCCACCCATTTTTTCCGTGCCACCGAGGCAAACAGGGGACCAAGACATTTTCACATGTATACATAGTATAATAAATATATATATATTCACTGAAAAAACCATAGGTTTCAGGCACGTTATAGTTAGAAATTAGCATTTAAAAACCTTAGAAATTCACTGAAAAAACCATAGGTTTCAGGCACGTTATAGTTAGAAATTAGCATTTAAAAAACCTTAGAAATTCACTGACAAAACCATAGGTTTCAGGGTCGTTATAGTTAGTTGGACATTTCACTCGTACAAAACCATAGAAATTCCCCGTTATAGTTAGTTCAGCTAACTATAACTCGCGTACCCGCAATGCACTGCTGATGACGTCACATATTACATCACTCATGACATGGTCAGTGACATCACTCATGACATCACTGATGACATCTCAAATGACATCACTGATGACATCATCCATTGAATGTGTGTTTTTCTGAAAATTAAATATGTTTTATATATGTATATCTCCAGGTCGATGGAAGAATAAATGGGTATATAAGTGTCTAAATGGATGATTTTTTTTTTTTGTAAAATTGATTGTATAACTGACTAAGTGTATCTTAGTGAATACATGGGTTAGTGAGTAATGTTTAAATATGAAAATATCTGTATCAGTCTCTCACTTTGTGTATAAGTGGCTGCATGGGTTGGTGAGTAGCTACATGAGTGTCTATATGGGTTATTAGTTGGTTTTTTGAGTATCAGTATGAGTGTCTGAGTGGCTGTATGGTTCGGTGGGGGTATTACTTAGTGCATAGATGCATGAATGAGTGACTCACTGTTTGTATGTGTTGAAGACAGCATGTGTGCAGGACTGTATAGGTGGATGAGTATGTGTATGGGTGTGTTAGTGAGTGAATGACTGTCTCAATAGTGTCTTTATGAGTAACTACATATGTTTTAAACTAGTATATGTGAGTATTGGTGTATATAAGTGAGTATATGTGAGAGTGAGAGATTGGAAGAGTTCCTGTACAAATAAGTAGGTGTTTCTGTAAGTGATTGTTTAAGAGAGTAAGTATGTGTAAGTTTCTGTAGAAGTAAGTGTGGTAGTGTGTGTATAACTGTATATGCAAGTAAATGGATGTTTGATACTTTGTTTGCATGTGTGACTATGTGTGTGAGTAACTCTATGGATGAGTGGCGGTGTGTAACAGGATGTATAGGTGTATGAGTACATATGATGAGTGAGTACATGTATGAGTGACTGTATAGGGACTGTTGGTGAATGAGTGGATGAGTGTGTAGATCTTGGAATTACTGAATAGGTGTGTTGTAACTGGTATTGGTATGTCCATTGTTTTGAAAATGTTAGTTTGTATTTTTGAGTGTGTGTATCAAAGGTTATATTAGGGTGAGAGGAGGTCTGCCACTCTATCACAAGGATGATGTCATCAGTGATGTCATCAGTAATGTCATTTGAGATGTCATCAGTGATGTCATCAGTGATGTCACTGACCATGTCATGAGTGATGTAATATGTGACGTCATCAGCAGTGCATTACGAGCACGCGAGTTATAGTTAGCTGAACTAACTATAACGGGGGAATTTCTATGGTTTTGTAAGAGTGAAATGTCCAACTAACTATAACGACCCTGAAACCTATGGTTTTTTCAGTGAATTTCTAAGGTTTTTTAAATGCTAATTTCTAACTATAACGTGCCTGAAACCTATGGTTTTTCAGTGAATATATATATATATATATATATGTGTATATATATATATATATATATATATGTGTATATATATATATACATATATGTATGTATATTTGCCCTTGCCTTTTACTAGAAGTATTCGTGCACTGTATCTTGGGGTCATCCAGAGCTCCCTTTTCAGCCTTCTCATTAGTGTCAGACCCTCCAGCTTCACTCTTCCTCGCTCAATTGTCACAAGAAATGCCTCTATCATTATTTGTTTGCGCCTTTGAGATTAAGGTGGTGGGAGAGAGAGAAATAAGAAGCGAAGGGATGCAGGGATAGGAAGGTAAGAACGAAGGGGCTAGGTGCAAAGACAGCCAGAAAAAGGGTAAGAAAGGAAGAGGTAGGACCAAACATGCGATCGAGAAGAAGGGAAGCTTTGGGGGGGGGGGATGCGCAGTATTACACAGCATAGGAAATGAGGGAAGACGGTGAGGGGAGCAAGGATAAATGAGACTTGATGAGAGGCGAGTAGAAAGAAGGATGTCAGTACAGAGGAGGAAGAAGACGGCGATAAGAAAAAGAGAGCAGTAGAACGGTGGGGTGTGGGAAATAAGACATAGAGAAGATATGGCTAGAGTGAGAAGGGGAGGGATGAAAAGAAAATATGAGAGCAGAAGAAAGGTGGGATTAGGGGAAAATGGGATAGAAGAAAAAGTATATGTGGAAAGAACCCACTGGTACTCCCATGCCGCAATCTCCATCCATTTGGCTGCTCTGCGGTGTATGGGAGCTAGCAAATGCAATTTGCCAGGGCTGCTTTTGGTTCCCACTCTGGCCCTGATGCCTAAAGTCACACAAAGACTTAACTAGATGTTCATAGAATGTAAATGGTTCAGTGGGATGAAAAGGTGATCTATTGATCCGAAGGATTCATCCTTTACAGAGGCGAAGGAAGTCACGTACAGTTGCATGAGCACATTGGGCCCAACAAGGTGTAATGCTGAATTTAAATCCTGCACAACATAGTTAAGTTACAGTGCTATGCAGATATGTTGATAAACGTGTTACACATCGTCCTCGGAAATTACTCTGAAATCCTAAGATTACTCATCTTAAATGCGGAGAAAAGTTCCTGAACGCCTCAGCGAAGAAATAGGAAGCACAGCGTCGGTACTCGGAGCATTTTTCTTATACTCTAGGAGGTCAAAGCAATCCGGAGGGAAAAGGGCCAAGATGTAAAATTGGCCCTTGCTAAACAGCATTGCTCCAAGTTACTACATCTGAAGAGACAATGGCCGTGACCTTAAAATTACTCTGTTTTAATTAGTGTTTTTCAGTATTACACGTTTTAAACATTTGATGGACCGAAACAAGGATAGCTTAAGATCGTGCGGTGGGTTATCTCATGCCGCCCCCTTGTACCATAGGTTCTAATAACTAGCCGGTCCGAAATGGAGACCCAGCAAGCTCAAATCACTCTGGGGGGCTAACCCCTGTTGCTCCGTAACAACTGCTAATGCCCTCTCTCGTAATAAGTACTCTTTATTTCTTAGAACTTGCCAGGCCTATTCTGGCAAGGAGCTCTGTGTCTAGAAATATCTGTAATCTAAGCACACTTTGCATTTTGCGCTTAGTCCCAAGTGCC
Source organism: Calotriton arnoldi (assembly GCA_963921515.1). Taxonomy (NCBI): domain Eukaryota; kingdom Metazoa; phylum Chordata; class Amphibia; order Caudata; family Salamandridae; genus Calotriton; species Calotriton arnoldi. The sequence continues at coordinate 25,364 of CAWUFW010018476.1, read as the reverse complement.
AACCTTTGATGCACCTCTCCCTCCCTCAATGATGATTTTGAAATTAAGTACTTTCTACTTCTTAGCCCATGCCAGACCGAGTTTGCCAAGATGACTAACCCTAGAAATATATGTAAATTAAGCATTTAAGCACGAATTTTAACTATGCCCCCACTCTCTCGTCTACACATCTGCAATGGAAATTTTGCGTATATAGATCTGGCTAACTGCTTTTAAGACCAGTATAACCCCATATGGGCATTGAGTAATGAAATCGCTGCCACTGCCCCCAGGTCGCCTGGCTAAGGCTCTTAGCAATTAGCGCGCATGGCACTTTATTCCCCACCCAACATCCTCTGCGGTATAAGAGGCTCCGATAGAGGAGGTTTTGGGCTAGCCTTCAGGCATATTTGAGGCTTATAAACTACTAACCACATGTTTTAATAGTTTTTACTTTGTACTCTGAACAAGTAGTCTTTTAGCGATGAATTACTATAACACTATTGTAATTTGTTGTCCCCTCTTTTTTAGCTTGAAACTGTGTAAATTGGAGATTGTTTGTAATGGTTTTAATTAACTGTACAATAAAATTTTACTTTACCTTACCTCATCTCAAATGCCTTTTATTCCTAGTGCAGAACTTTGAAAGGTTTTTGTATGCAATTCTTTTAAAAACGCATTGGTTATGCAACTTAATTCACATATTTCATCTAATTGACAGAAGCAGGTTTATGCGTGTATGCACATGCTTGATCGTGTGTCCGAATGCATGGTGTGTTTTGGTCACTGTTTGCCTATGTAAGGTCATATTTTCTTGGGGACATTCGTTCTAAAGGGAATAAGGTGTAGGCGATGCTCCCTCACATAAAAATAAAAGGTGCTGAACAGTCTGCACACTACATGCCTACTTTCTGGATTATACTGTGTTTTGTATAATATTGGGGGCATACACATATTTACAGCTTCCCCCTATACCACATTGTTCCAATACACGATTGTCTGTGAATAAAGATACACTGATGGATACTTGGTGCTTATCCTCTCAAATCGCTGCTAGCTTGAGGATAAGCCCCCTCCTGATATATGTGAATATCCATTTTGTAATCGTTTAAATTTCAATCAAGAAAAGGATATGATTTTTATTTTTTTCTCTATTTATTTTACAAACACAAAATGCATCAGTAAACGTGTTTCATCACTTTATTAGTGGGGCTTCTTCAGGGAAGTTGCAAGAAGTCGGAAGAAAGTGCAGCAAAGTTAAAAACGTGATGCTTGGGTCAAAAGTTGGTTGAAGGAAATAGTTGGTACATAAATTGAACCAGTCTTTTATAGAATTAGCTCCACTTGAACAATATTTGTACATTTAAAAGTAAATCTGCATGTCACTAAAAGGAATATAGGTTTCTAGATAATGAATACGAGGAGAAATCCTCTAAGAGGTCCAGTCACAAATTGGTTTTAGTGTATGTGCTTACCAGACCATCAAGAACTTGCAAGTAAAAATACAAAGAGTCAGAATGCGGCGTGATAAGCCGTAACAAGGTCTTAGTAGTTGCATCTGGATGGCCCATTGTAGCATTTAAGTGAAAAAACAACCTTTGAGGGTCACATTAACCTTATGAAAGTGGATCAGAAAAGTGTAAATTAATGTGTTTCTTGCTAAAATTCTTGCTTGCCATGATTTAGCTCCTGCAATATTTTGGGAATGTCTTCCTGGTTATGTACATAACTTAATTTCAAAGTTTTAGTTTGAAGCCACGAGTAAAATATACTGTCTTAGGCTACAGTATTCGAGCATGGCCACACTCTTTTTCTACTCTACCCAAACTAACTAAACATTGGGCTTTTTTAGAAAAGTGTGGCTATTTGAAACCCACTCGTGGTCACACTTAACTGTACAGGCTTAGTATCAATAGGTTGATTTTACCTTATTGTAAACCCCCCCAACCAATTACACCCAAAGTTGTTGGTGAACAAATTTGCAAAAAGAGATTTTTGCAGTAGCTCAGCGAGTTGTTGACTCTTTGATGCTCAACAGCCTGATGAATATGTATACAGTGAAGGAAAAACAACCTGTTTTTGCCAACGTTTTTGAAGGATGCTAAGAGTACTCTTTTGCAATGTAATGCTCTTACATGCCAAAAGTTACCTTCAGTTATGGCTGCTTAGTAGTAGGCCTGGCGTAATTTCAATTATGCTGGAGTAATCAAAGTAATTTCAGTAATTCCACGTTACTCTTTGAGGCAGAATTTCCAATAATGCGATTACTCCTGCTCGCGTAAATGATAGTGATTTGAGGGGGGAAAATCCTACTGCAAGAGCACAGTTAATGAGCGCAGGCAGCTGCTCATACTCGCTATCTGTGTTCTACTGCATTTAGCCCTTTTTCTTTGCGCAAAGTGCATCCTCTCGTCCAAAAGGGTGCATTTTCTGTAAGAAAATAGCACTAAATATAGTGAGCAGTGCTTAATTTGTAAAATATTAAGTGCCAGGGCTCTGACCGGGAGGCCACTGCAGCTTGCACCACCCATCCCCCTTGTCATCGCTGCCAAAACAACTATTAATCATCTCTCTCTCGCATGTAAATGCGACAGAGATGATTATTCCAGGTCCCCAAAGCTAAAGGAATGGCTGGGGAGGCAGGTATTTGCAATTTTAATGTATATTGTATTCCTAAACAACGGTTGTTCTGCTCATCTCTAAATTAGATGAGCAGCGCCACCATGTGGTAGACTGTTCTATGTATGGTGTTGACAATTAGGTGCCGGTGCTGAGCACCAGAAACCGATTAAGGGCCAGTGCTTAGCACCGGAAAGCCCCGGCTCAAATTAAGCACTGATAGTGAATAAGTTGAGGGAAATCCTACGCCAGAAACTCATTTAGCGAGTGCAAGCAGCTGCTTGTGCAAGCTATTTTTGTTTTATTGCATTTAGCGCTATTTCTTAGCGCAAAATACATTTTCTCGCCCATTTTGAATGCGAGGGTGCTTTTTGCTCTAAGAAATAGCGCTAAAGGCAGAATTACTCTTCTCGTGTAATTATGCTTCATCTTTTGAAACTTTTAGGTAATTCCACGTGATTACGCTACAATGAACTACTCCGGTTACACCCACCCCTAGAAAGCTGCAGTTGTGTTAAAGTTAGAACATTCAGCATTGCTTCGGTAAAGGAAACAAAACTACCTGGACATCTATTTTTTCCAACCTGTTTCATCTGACTTCCTGGAAACCACATCTGCCTCTGAGAAGATTGACCTGGAGTTACCTTCCATTCAATGCCAGATGTATTCTGGGTAATGCCTCATTGCTGCGTGACGGACTATCGCTGATTAGTAAGTAGGTCTTTTAAGACTGGTGCAGTTGCCGAACCTTGGAAACTGCTCTTGCTGAACCGTTCAAATTGTTTTGTTTTTTTAAGTTTAAAAAGCTTTATTGAATATGATAAACATAGTAAAACATCAATACAAAGAAAAATATGGTAATGAAGGAGATTGAGAAGATATTAAAAGAACCATGTGTACCATACAATCCCAAATAGGGAAATAAAAACTGTACCTAAGACAAAAAGCTTTTAAGAGTTTTGTTGTTTTTAAGGAGGGGAAGGAGATAAAAAAGAAAAGAGAGAAAGAGAAGAAAGGAGAGAGAAAGAAAGAAAGCAACAAACTAAGTAAATCTTTCATGGCTGAGTATTAATACGTTGGGAATAAGAAAGATAATAGATAAAAGATGAACAAATGAGATATTAAAAAATAAAGGTAAAAGTTCAAACAGCATGTCTAGAAAGAAAATCGGTTAAAGGTAGCCATAACAAATCCTTTTTGATTAATAAAGGTACAGAGGTGGCAAAAGCACGATCAAGCCTGTGATGGTGACATAACAGATTCCACCAGGCAGTGTATGAAATTTTTGAAGTATCCTTCCAATTGGTAGTGATAATCTGAAAAGAAATTGCAATATACAAATCTATAAACTTACGTACATTACATGAAACATTCCAAAGAGGTGAGGTACCACCCATAAAAATATGTACAATCTCAAATGGGAAATCTGTGTCTAAGATATCATTTAGTTTGGACCAAATGTGAGACCAAAGGGATTTAACCAATGGGCAATGAAAAACATATGGAGAAAGTCACTATCAACATGTGGGCAAGACCAGCATTTCTTGGAGTCAAGCAGTTTGAATTTATGGAGATCGGAAGGGGTGAGAAAAAGCCTATTATAAAAAAAATATAACGTCTGTGTGGTGCTTGCAGAACTGGAAGCAGTGTGTATTTTTGACAAAATAGAATCCCAAACTTGAAAAGAGAATTCTTGAGCTAAGTCCTCTTCCCATAGGAGTTCTATTTTAGACTTGGACCTATCAACAGATGGATGGGATAGTATTTTGTAGATAGCAGCAGCTTTAAGAGGATTGGAGAAATCTGGTGGAGGGGAAAGGGACGGAGCGTGGATGGATGGAGAATTGCATTTAGAAAGAATTGAGGTTAGGGCATGGGACAGCAAGGGGTATTGGGAGGAATATGCATTTGAGATATGAAAAGAAACACAAATGTCTGAGAAGTCCCTTGGGGAGTTATCTTTAAGTAAATGATCATAAGTAATAATGCCTTTATCAATCCATTCCTTCCAAAATAGCGCTCTGTTATTAATTTTTAAGAATTTATTATACCAGATCGGGGTTTGATAGTAAGAGTCAATATGTGAGGTGAAGAAACGAGACAGTGAGTGGGTAAGTGTTTTGGAGCATTTAAATATGGGAGTGATATAACGCTTCGGGGGTTGGGATAAGCGAATAACTGTAAGAAATGAAAAGGGCGAAATTTGTACAAGTTCAATTGAGCTCCAGGCTGTTGAAGGAGGGCAAGAAGAGTCTGATAAAAAAAGGCCAAATTTGTCTTAACGTGAAGGCAGAGTGATAACGATTAAGATTTGGAAAGTTAACCCCACCTAGGTCTTTGGGTTGTTGAAGACGGGAAAGAGAAATCCTAGCTTTTCGATTGTTCCATAAAAATTTAATAAAGATGCGGTTAATAGTTCTGAAAAAAAAAAACGGGAGAGAGATGGGAAACATTGAAAGATAAAAGTTGACTATGGGGAGGAGCAACATTTTTATAGAAGCCAGTCTGCCCCACCAGGAAAGGAAAAGAGGGGACCAACCTTCAATGAGTGTAGATAACTTTTTCAGTATGTCTGTGTGATTAACCTTAATAGTTTCTCTAATAGTATTCGAATAGTGGACACCTAAACATTTGATGCTGATAGGATTCCACTCAAAACCGGAATCACGAAACATATGGGAGAAGCAAAATTTGTTTAAATGCAAAACCTCAGATTTATCAATATTTAACTTATAGCCCGATACAAGAGAGTATTCACGTAGTAAGGAGAAAAGAGCAGGTAACGAGGTGGATGGGTTGGAGATGTATAGTAAAAGGTCATCAGCGTAAGCGGTATATTTAATGTCAATGTTCTGAAATTTAAAACCAGTATAAGATGGTGAACGTTTAATTTTTTCCAAAAAAGGTTCTAAAGCAAGAATAAAAAGAAGAGGGGAGAGGGGACAACCTTGTCTGGTGCCTCTATGGAGAGAAAAATAATTAGATTGAGAACCATTAACCCAAATGGAGGTAGAAGGGGCAGAATATAACAGTTGAATATGTTGAATAGTGTGGGGACTAAAACCATGCCATCTCAACGCTCCAAACATAAAATCCCAGCAAACCCTATCAAAAGCCTTTTCAGCATCTAGAGTGATAGCTGCAACTGGAGAGTCCATCTTGGAAGCAAGATGTATGATGTTGAGAAGAGTTCTCGAGTTGTCAGTAATTGACCTACCCTTGACAAACCCAGACTGACAGATATTGATGAGGTCAGGGATAACTTTGCTAATACGAATGGCTAGAATTTTGGCATAAATTTTACAATCTGTGTTAATCAAGGAGATAGGTCTGTAATTTTTGCAAAGTGAGGGATCCCTGTCTTTTTTAGGAATCAGGCATAGCATTGCCTGAGTAAAGGTTCCATCAGATTGCCCTCTATTGAGAAAATAATTAATCAATGAAAGTAAATGGGGTATTAAGATTTGTTTGAAATGAAGATAAAATCGAACAGTGAAGCCATCTGGACCAGGTGTTTTATCTTTGGGTAATTGTAATAGCATTAATTATTTCTTTATCTGAGATATGAGTATCTAGAGATGTAAGATCTATAGAGTGTTCAAGAGATTTGGGAATGGTTTGAAAAAAGGAATCAAATTGTGTGGAAGAAGGATTAGACTCTGGAGTGTATATAGAAGAGTAATATTGGACAAAGCATTCGAGAATTTTGTCATCTGCAGATTGACGGACCCCCTGATTATCAGTAATTGATATGATTTTGGATTTCTGCTTCTTAATTTTAAGATAATTTGCTAGGGATTTGCCAGCTTTGTTCCGTCTACCATACATTTTAGCATTGAATTTGAGGAGATTATTAGTTGCAGAGTCCCATGAGTGTTTATTGTATTGCATCTTCGCTTTGATAAGAGAAGATAATGTATCAGTGGAATTTGTGGTGAAGTATTGATGTTCAAGGTCTTTAATTTGTTTAAGGATAAGGAAGGATTGTGAAAGAGCTTTTTTCTTCTTCTGAGCAACAAAGTTAATAATAAAGCCTCTAGCAGCAGCCTTAAAGGCATCCCAAATATAATGAAATTGAGGGGTGGAAAGAAGGTTATTGTGAAAAAATTCTTCAATAAAGGACGTAAATTGCTCAACAAATTGGGAATCTAAGAGGAGAGAGTTATTAAAGCGCCATCGTTGAGAGGTGGGAGAAGGTGAAGGGTAATCCAAGTCTAAAATGACAGGGGCGTGATCTGAAATTAGGATAGAGCCTATTTCTGAATTAGTCATGAATTGTAAGGTGTGTTGAGTAAGAAAAATATAGTCTATGCGTGAGTGGGACCTATGAACAGGGGAGAAGAAGGAAAATTCTAAAGTGTCAGGATGAGAGGTTCTCCATGAGTCAATTAGACCTCTCGAGGAGATGGCTTTATAAAAGGATTTCTGCATCTTATTGGGAACGTATTTGGTTTGTGATTTCCGATCTAGGAATGGGTCCATGAGTTGGTTACAATCACCACCCACAATTAAATCATCAACTGCATGCAATGAAAGAAGAGTAGAGAATTCGTTCCAAAAGACTAAATCAATGCCATTAGGGCCATAAACATTACAAAAGGAAAGTTGAGTATTATTAACAGTAGTATTTAAAAATAACCATCTACCATTGTTATCATGAAACTCATTTTGTAACTGAACATTTAACGATTTATGAAACAAGATAACAACACCATTCTTATTATTCACTACCGGAGAACAAAAGATTTCTCCCACCCATTGTTTACGCAGTGAAGATAAATCTTGCAGTTTGAGATGTGTTTCTTGCAATAATGCAACTTGACATTTCAATCTTGCTAAATGAGATAGGATTTGCTGTTTTTTAACAGGGTTGCGAATGCCTTTAACATTCCAAGAGATAACACGAAGACCATTCATGTGTAAGTTTTGAGAAAAGGTAAGTCAGAAAGTAGAAAGAAGTTAGAGATGGGAAAGAGTAGAGAATAAAAAGACAAAAAAAGGATGAAAAAATAGACCGCAAAAGGTAAAATGATTGAAACAGATGGCCACCACAGGAGCAAGATAAGGGAGCAATAAAGAGCCATAAGCTGAGAAAGGAGAGAAAAGGATATAGGAGGAAATGGAGAAGGAGAATGTTGCCAGAAAAACAATGAAGTGGGGGAAAGAAGATGACTAGGAGAAGATAAGAGAGAAGAGATGACAGAAAGCCGAGTGGCTTTAGCCATAACAGTCCACAAAAAAGAAGAACAATAGTATTGGGGGGGACGGCAAGAACCAAGACGACCAGTCCACTGAGAAGAAACATCGAGAGGAAATAAAACTGATATGGAAAATAACAAAGAAAAGAGGGAGAAAAAACTCCAAATTGAAAATAGTAGACGAATGAAACAAGGAGGAAGGAGACTTACCAAACAATAAAAAACCAAGCAACGGGATGAAACAGACGTAACAAACCTGAGGGTAAAGCAGGGATGATTCCTCAACAACAGGACAGCACAAGGGGAACCTGGAAAACTTGAATAGAATAAAGACACAGTCAAAATGGATGACACAACATACCACAAAGATTAAGCCTCAGGGAGAAAAATAAACATATATGTCAGATAACTAAACAATCAATGATTGCTAAGTTCCATGAGTTCTCCTCAATGAGAATGGATGAACTTCCGAAGGTCAGCTGGATCCTCAAAGGAAAATGTTCTGTCTTTGTGTGTCACTTTAAAGAAGCAAGGATGTATGAGGCCATAGCGAGCGTTCATGGATTTCAGGGCTGGTCTGAGATCAAGAAATTCTTTACATCTGCTAGCTGTTGGTTTGGATACATCTTGACTAAAGAAGATTTTATGCCCGGACCATAGCATCTGCTTATGCTGTTTGGCAGCGTTGAGGATCGCCATAAGATCAGCGTACTGCAGGAAATATGCGATGATGCCTCTTGGTTTAGTAGAGGAGGAAGCAGATTTAGGCCCTAATCTGTGCGCCCTTTGAATATTAAAATCCATTGATTTAGGAAGGCCAACAATCTGTAAGATTTGGGTTTTCAGGAAGGAGATCATGTCAGAGCCTTCGGAACCTTCCGGAATTCCATAAATGCGTAGGTTGTTACGCCGATTTCGATTTTCTAAATCCTCTGCAGTCTTCTTAAGTTGGGTAACTTCTTTGGTGAGAGTATCAACTTTAGCAATGATGTCCTGAGTATCACTTATCTTCTGCTCGACATCAGGTAGTCTCAAGTCAAGGCCGGACCATTTCTCTTCAATCCTCTGAAGAGTAGCGGTGGTGTCAAACATAAAGGGACGAATCATTCGCAATTCCTCCATAATATCCTCCAGCGTAAGGGGAGGAGGTGATTTAGGCGGAGAACAGAGGTTCTTCTTGAGTCGCTTGCCAGAGTTCGTTGTTGTATCTTTACGACCTGCAGAGACAGCCCCTGCAGCACCTTGAGGCTTGGAAGATTGCAAATGATCCATGACTTACAGACCAATGAGGCGAATACAGGGCTCAAAATATGAAAAACACCAGGATAAAGACAAAAACGTGTCGCTGGGTATAATGAGCAGAGCGTGAGGGCATAGAAAAATAGTATTCCAGACAGGTATTGCAAGAAAAAAACAGTTGTCTGTCACATTAAACACCAGCAAGTGATATATAAGCAGGAGCTAAAGCAACCAGCAGGCTTGTATATCCTGAAATATATTAAGGCTGTAGAGAATGAATATTGGCGCTCAATAAATTACTGGATTAGACTGTAAACGCATAAACGTTCAATAGATATCCGGGCAGATAAGGAATGCGTTAAATCTTGATAGTATAATAAGACAAAAATATGCCAAGTGACAGGAAATGCTGCAGGGAGAAAAATAATGCAGACATGGTGCCAAGGAGAAATGATTTCAAACTTCCTAGCAGAAGACAGACCCTTTAATCTGCTGAAAAAAGAAGTATCCTCTTGCAAGAAAAAGAAAAAAAAAAAACGTGCAGAAAGAGTAGCAGGAGGTCTAAATTCCAGATACAGTGGGAAGCAGTCAATGGGTTAATTGCGCGCTATATCGGAAACGCTCAAAATGGCGGTCGCCATTGCTGAGGAGATCGCAATGCGGGGATAAAAAAAGGTTACTTGTTGAAGAAAGCGGTCGGAAACATGCCCGCGTACTCCTGGCAGTCTCCGACGCGCTAGCACCCGTCTGCGACCATCAGCGCTGCGGTGCAAAGGCTCCTTCGGCAAGAAGAGAAGCTCGACGCAACGGAGCCTCTCAGGTTGCGGCCATCTTGTCGCCGCCGCTGCTCGCGCCCTCAACCGTTCAAATTTTTGAACGTCAAATTTTCGCATTTTTTGCCTAATTTCCAGTCACTTACATGTGCATAAGTTGATCTAGGGGGAATTGATCAGGAATGTGCAAGATTATTTAGAACAAGACCTCATACAAGCAGATAGCTAATCGAGCGTAAAGCCAAAGAGAAAGACTAAAACAGCTTTGATACAGATCAGCTAACAGCACCTAACTCTGAAGGATAAGTGTCGACCTACCATAGGGATTCTGCTGGACTCCTACCCAAAGAATGGATATCTGGAGTACCACAAAGTAGATTACGTTAATTCTGGTCACTTTCATGTTTGTTGCATGTGCATCCTCACTGGGTTCAACCAGGCATAGGGCATAACTGTGCGCTGAATTGCAAAAAAAGCTCTGTCTCAAGTACAGGTGTGAACTCCCATCTCATCGGGGACAGTACACTTGCCAGAGTACCATGCGAATGCAGGAATGACCCTTGAGATGGTGCAGGCACAAATTTTGTGCCCTCAGAATATGTATTACTAAAGGATCCAGACCAGTGTCTGGGACCTGCTTTCAGGGTTGGACTGTGACAGAAAATAGACCCGGACACCAAAATAAAAGTGGCCCCTCATTAGCGAATCGGATAGCTAAAAATGTGACCCGCATTGTGCAAACTGGACAGTTTTCAACTTGTTAAAATTCTATACACAGTGGGGCCGATTCCGATCTCGGTCGGAGGCGCACCCAATACCATTCGGTCGGGAAAAAAGCCATGCGAAAGCCTGTTTCCCGACCGATCCGTACAGTACACCAAACGAGCAAGTACGATGCGCACAACAGCAAAAAATCCGGCCGAGCCGTACTCACCCAAACCAGGTCCTGTTCTCCGACCGAGGCGAATCCGGAAACGCCGAATCGAGTCGCACGGAAGGAAAAATGCAGCCCCGTCCGGCCGGACAAGTACGATGCGCTTTCCGTACGCGCCGACCCCGTCGCTACGCACGGCACGTCAAAGCATCCGGGAGAGGCGCACATAAGCTCCGATTCGCGCCACAACACGATCCACGGCTACGAGGCGAACACGCCAGCGACGAGGACGAGGCGAAGCGACGAGGACGAGGCGAAGCGACGAGGACGACGCGAAGCAACGAGAAGGACGAACGACACGAACCAACCATGAATCCCTTCGTCCCGATCATACCAATATTCTACATTTACTACCGGAACAGGCACGGACGCGTACGGCGCAGAAGGTAAGCCAGACACCAACCACAAAACACATACAACACGTACACGACACATCACACACACACACACGGGGATGCTGAATATACTTACACCAGCAACAGCAGCACCATAGGGGCGGGATGCCCATCACCAATGCCACATATGCACACAGGGGCCTGAATGCGCACCACCACCCCTACCCAGGGGTGGCATGATGCCTACCACCACTACCACCCTCACCCAGGGGTGGCATGATGCCCACCACCACAACCACCCTCACCCAGGGGGGCAGGATGCCTACCACTACTACCACCCTCACCCAGGGGGCAGGATGCCTACCACTACTACCACCCTCACCCAGGGGGCAGGATGCCTACCACTACTACCACCCTTAGCCAGGGGGCAGGATGCCCACCATTACTACCACCCTCACCCAGGGGGCAGGATGCCTACCACTACTACCACCCTCACCCAGGGGGGCAGGATGCCTACCACTACTACCACCCTTACACAGGGGGGCAGGATGCCTACCACTACTACCACCCTTACACAGGGGGCAGGATGCCTACCACTACTACCACCCTCACCCAGGGGGCAGGATGCCTACCACTACTACCACCCTTAGCCAGGGGGGCAGGATGCCCACCACTACTACCACCCTCACCCAGGGGGGCTGGATGCCTACCACCACCCTTAGCCAGGGGGCAGGATGCCTACCACTACTACCACCCTCACCTAGGGGGCAGGATGCCTACCACTACTACCACCCTTAGCCAGGGGGCAGGATGCTTACCACTACTACCACCCTCACCCAGGGGGGCTGGATGCCTACCACCACCCTTAGCCAGGGGGCAGGATGCCTACCACTACTACCACCCTCACCCAGGGGGGCAGGATGCCCACCACTACTACCACCCTTAGCCAGGGCGGGCAGGATGCCTACCACTACTACCACCCTTAGCCAGGGGGCAGGATGCCTACCACTACTACCACCCTCACCCAGGGGGGCAGGATGCCCACCACTACTACCACCCTTAGCCAGGGGGGCAGGATGCCTACCACTACTACCACCCTTAGCCAGGGGGGCAGGATGCCCACCACTACTACCACCCTCACCCAGGGGGGCTGGATGCCTATCACCACCCTTAGCCAGGGGGGCAGGATGCCTACCACCACCCTTAGCCAGGGGGGCAGGATGCCTACCACTACTACCACCATCACCCAGGGGGGGCAGGATGCCTACCACTACTACCACCCTTACCCAGGGGGGGAAGGATGCCTACCACTACTACCACCCTTAGCCAGGGGGGAAGGATGCCTACCACTACTACCACCCTCACCCAGGGGGCAGGATGCCCACCACTACTACCACCCTTAGCCAGGGGGGCAGGATGCCTACCACTACTACCACCCTCACCCAGGGGGGCAGGATGCCTACCACTACTACCACCCTTAGCCAGGGGGCAGGATGCCCACCACTACTACCACCCTCACCCAGGGGGGCAGGATGCCCACCACTACTACCACCCTTACCCAGGGGGGCAGGATGCCTACCACTACTACCACCCTTACCCAGGGGGGCAGGATGCCTACCACTACTACCACCCTTACCCAGGGGGGCAGGATGCCTACCACTACTACCACCCTTAGCCAGGGGGCAGGATGCCTACCACTACTACCACCCTCACCCAGGGGGCAGGATGCCCACCACTACTACCACCCTTAGCCAGGGGGGCAGGATGCCTACCACTACTACCACCCTCACCCAGGGGGGCAGGATGCCTACCACCACCCTTAGCCAGGGGGCAGGATGCCTACCACTACTACCACCCTCAACCAGGGGGCAGGATGCCTACCACTACTACCACCCTTACCCAGGGGGGCAGGATGCCTACCACTACTACCACCCTTAGCCAGGGGGCAGGATGCCTACCACTACTACCACCCTCACCCAGGGGGGCAGGATGCCCACCACTACTACCACCCTTAGCCAGGGGGGCAGGATGCCCACCACTACTACCACCCTCACCCAGGGGGGGCTGGATGCCTACCACCACCCTTAGCCAGGGGGGCAGGATGCCTACCACTACTACCACCCTCACCCAGGGGGCAGGATGCCTACCACTACTACCACCCTTACCCAGGGGGGCAGGATGCCTACCACTACTACCACCCTTAGCCAGGGGGCAGGATGCTTACCACTACTACCACCCTCACCCAGGGGGCAGGATGCCCACCACTACTACCACCCTTACCCAGGGGGGCAGGATGCCTACCACTACTACCACCCTTAGCCAGGGGGCAGGATGCTTACCACTACTACCACCCTCACCCAGGGGGCAGGATGCCCACCACTACTACCACCCTTAGCCAGGGGGCAGGATGCCTACCACTACTACCACCCTTAGCCAGGGGGGCAGGATGCCCACCACTACTACCACCCTCACCCAGGGGGCTGGATGCCTACCACACCCTTAGTCAGGGGGCAGGATGCCTACCACTACTACCACCCTTACACAGGGGGCAGGATGCCTACCACTACTACCACCATCACCCAGGGGGCAGGATGCCTACCATTACTACCACCCTTAGCCAGGGGGGCAGGATGCCCACCACTACTACCACCCTCACCCAGGGGGGCAGGATGCCTACCACTACTACCACCCTCACCCAGGGGGGCAGGATGCCTACCACTACTACCACCCTTAGCCAGGGGGGCAGGATGCCCACCACTACTACCACCCTCACCCAGGGGGGCTGGATGCCTACCACCACCCTTAGCCAGGGGGCAGGATGCCTACCACTACTACCACCCCCACTCATAGGATGGACAATGCATGACACAACCAGCACACCACAACCTAGGGAATGCAAGAAGAAGACATCCCCCAACACCATGACAAGCGTGTGTAGACTGTGTCAAATGCCTACAACACCGAACATGACTTTGAACATACAATGTGACCCCCTAGCACATGTGCCACACATATATGTGTGTGGCACCCACAATGCAAGCAGGCCATGACCATTGTGGCAATGGGGTCCAAACCCCCATCATCACAGTGACCAAAATGTAAGTGTGGGGTCCATAGCTGAAGCACATTTTGAACATTGTGGCAATGGGGTCCAAACCCCCATCATCACAGTGACCAAAATGTAAGTGTGGGGTCCATAGCAGAAGCACATTTTGAACATTGTGGCAATGGGGTCCAAACCCCCATCATCACAGTGACCAAAATGTAAGTGTGGGGTCCATAGCAGAAGCACATTTTGAACATTGTGGCAATGGGGTCCAAACCCCCATCATCACAGTGACCAAAATGTAAGTGTGGGGTCCATAGCTGAAGCACATTTTGAACATTGTGGCAATGGGGTCCAAACCCCCATCATCACAGTGACCAAAAGGTAAGTGTGGGGTCCATAGCTGAAGCACATTTTGAACATTGTGGCAATGGGGTCCAAACCCCCATCATCACAGTGACCAAAATGTAAGTGTGGGGTCCATAGCAGAAGCACATTTTGAACATTGTGGCAATGGGGTCCAAACCCCCATCATCACAGTGACCAAAATGTAAGTGTGGGGTCCATAGCAGAAGCACATTTTGAACATTGTGGCAATGGGGTCCAAACCCCCATCATCACAGTGACCAAAATGTAAGTGTGGGGTCCATAGCTGAAGCACATTTTGAACATTGTGGCAATGGGGTCCAAACCCCCATCATCACAGTGACCAAAAGGCAAGTGTTGACAAAGTAAGAGGTGCAACTGCCAAACTGCATGGATGATTCCTGGTCACAGAACAACAAACACATCAGTGGCAAAGTAGTGTATGTGTCCCATTGCAACATAAATTGGGGAGCCAAATCCTGCAGTGCAAATAAGACATAACTTTGGCCATGTGCAGACAAACAACACCCATGGGGGCTGACACCGTCAACAATCATCAATGACACAATGACAGAAGTGACCATCCGAATGCAGACCCACATATTTGCACCAATGGGCACACACATGCAGATACCCTGTGGAGACTGCAGATGTGAGGCGAACAGATACCATACCATGGCAGCAATGGGACACACAATCAACAATTAGCAACAAATGAGGGCTCCCGTCCCATCAGCCTGGTCATGGAAGTGCCAACGGAATCATCAGCACAGATCCAACACACTTGTATAGCAATGTTGCACTGACAACACAGATGAGTCCTTCCCCATTGATGCCCAAACCTGCATGTTCACTGGAGATGGCCACACGGTCAGGGAAGTAGACGAATAGAACAATGGCAGGCACAACAGATGTGCAGGGGTGGAAGCCACAGATGTGAAGTTGCCAATCTAAGTAGGAAATCTCATTGCCAAATACTGAACACATAACACCCTCAGATGCTGCTATGGATGACATGGATACACCACAGGATAGGACACATAACCCCTGGACCACATGGGTTCCTGCACAGTAACACTTCATTATCATGAGACCAAATATCACCATCACTGCAGCAAGGGCATTGTTAGCATCATCAACATCATGTACATCAGAAGCAAAAGCACTAGAGAACAGAAAGTTGCTTTATTCAGCATATGTGGCATTAAAAGTAGAAGTCCGGTAGAACATAAACAAAGGCCAATGGCCAGTCCATCAACAAAGTCACAAGTGGGTGACAGTGGCAGATGCCACCCTACACATGCCTGCACAAAACCAGGGACAATCCACTAGGAGGGGCAACCAGGGGGGTAGGCCAGGCACCGCAGGGACAGGATCAGGGCTCACCAGGAGGAAGCAGGGAAGGGGTGGTGGGTGCTGGAGAGCCACTGACAACTGCAGTGGAGGTGTCTGACATGGTGTGTGCCGGCACAACTGGGGGGCATGGCTCAGATGTTGTGGGTGCCGGCACGACTGCAGTGGACCCTGCAGATGGAGTGGACAGGTCCGCCACTGCAGTGCCCAAGTCAGACAGGGTGGTAGTGGACTCCACTGCAGTGCCTACCACCAGGGGAGGAGAATGGGGAACAGGCAAGGTGGGCTGGACAGAGGGGGAGGACACCCTCACCACATCAGTGGCACAGACAAGCGCAGCGGGGGTGTGGTGCCGGGAGAGCAAGTGGCAGGGGGAGAAGGCCGGAGCCTCTTGGGGATGGTATATCTGTGGGTGGGGGAACCTGGGGCATGGTGGGGCGGGGGCATCTGTGGAGTGGGGGCCTGAGGGATGGAGGAAGGTGACCTGGTGCTTGAGCTGCAGGGCGGCGGCGGGGTCTTGCTCTTACCACTCCGGGGGACTTGCGGGTGGGGGCCTCAGTCTGTCTGCGCCTGGGGGAGGGTGTCCGGGGGCGAGGGGCACTCTGCTCCGTGTGGGGGGCTTCCTCTTCCCCCTGGATGCTGGGGCAGCTGGATCGGAGGGGAAGAGGCCGAGGTCACTGAGGAAGAGGCGCTGGGTCTTTGGGGTTGCAGGTGAGGCAAGGGAGGGTGCTTTGGAGGGAGAGGCAACTGAGGACTGCGCAGTGCCCGTGGATGCGTGTGTGTGTACCAGGGCCCCATCCCCTGTGAGTCTGGTTTCAGTCCCCTGACTGTGCGTGCGTGTGCGTTTAGTTTGTGGTGTGTGTGTCTGTGTGCTGGATGTGTGTGTGCTGGTGTGTGCCTGTGCCGGTGTGTGTGTGCTTGGGACGGGCAAGGTGCTGGGGAGTGTGGATGGAGCAGAGGCAGGAGGACTGTCTGAGGAGGGACACTGCTGCCGTCAGGGAGGAGTCCATGGACCTGTTGCCCCTCTGTAGGTCAGACATGCCCGATGAGATGCCCTCCATGAACGACACCAGCTGAGTCAACAGTGCGGTGTGCGCATGGAGGACACTCAGCATGGCTGTCTGCCCTACATGGAGCTGGCGAAGGAGGTACACAGACTCCTCACTCAGGGCAGCAGGGGACACAGGGGCAGGGGGTGCGGTGCCTGGGCCAAAGGAGACACGCTCCCGAACATGGGAGCCTCCACGGACCTGGGGAATGGGAGCCGATGGGAGGGCGGTGGTGGTGCTGGTGGTGGCGGGGACAGCAACACTAGCTGGGGTGTGGTGGCTGCTGACACCCGCCTCCACAAGGGAGTCATCCTCCGAGTTGCTCTGGTCCTCAGCTGAGGTGGATGGTGCTGAGGATTCCTCGGTGTGGCTCCCCTCGCCCTCCGTGCCACTGGGTCCCTCCGACCACTCCTCGGCTGCTGACCCAGTCTGGCTCTCTGGCTCCTCCTGGTCCGTGGAGCTGTCCCCTTCCGTGGCCGTGGATGTATCTGCAAACAATGGGGAAACAGACAGACATCAGTCACCTGCACCAAACGCACACACCACTGTGAGCACAGCACATCACAGAGCAAGCCCTGGCATCATTAGTTGTACATTGCTAAAAGTGCCCTAACTGAACAGGAGAAGCCAATTATCAGTCTGATGCCAAGCATGGCACTCACATCCCACATGGCCTTGCACCCATCTGTCTGGTGTCTGTTGGATTGCAACACCCCAGTGTGGACACATGCACCAAGTACAAAGTAGTTGGACAGTGCAGAGGACACGGTGTGGACACATCACAGCTCTTGCCACTGAGTCAGTACAGGTTTCCGGATGAAAGGGATGCCCAGAGTCAAATAGGAAATGCATGTGATGCATACCAGCGACAGACACCATGATGCACCCATGTCCTGATAGCCAGCGCCACTATGGTGTGCATGTAGCACATGTCACTCCCCTGCAGGACCACAAATAAGTTGACACATGCCATGGCAGAGGCATGACTGTTAAGTCATACATCACTGTCTCAGTGATGTATGACTTGGCAGCCAGACAACAACACTATGCACTGTGTCACAATAGTAGGTCATGGGGAATGCAAGTCCTGGAGCTGCACAAGTGCACATGTACATCCCCCACACAACACATCATCTCAACCCTCATCTGTCCAGGTCACACCTATTGGACATATGGGAGACCTGTGACACTACCCTCTGAACCTGAGCCCCTCACAATTTGCTGTGAATGGGGAACAGCTGCCTGAACATCACATTTGCATACCCCAGTCTGCACGGGCAGCTGATCAAACACCTATGTGACACACAAGTATCGTCTCCTATGGTCACATCTCCAGGGGCATGCTGAGCCCCTACCAAGAAACACCACAGCAGTCCTGGCAACTAATCCACAGCACACTGACACAGAGGCAGACACCGGAGGGGTCAAATCACTGTGCACAATGTGTCAGCTGATACACGGGAGTGGGAGTACAGAGTGCATTGCATGGCCTGGAGTAGGCATGACTGTCCTGCTCCACATGAATGAGGGATGTGCCCTGGACAGTGGATAGCTGGCTATGTATGTGTGACACACGTAATCTGCACACTCCTGGGGCACAAACATTGTTCCCACCCGCTGCATGGGCGTGTGCCACATACCCCAGGCACATGTGGTGGCTCAGCTCAGCAAGTGGACCACATATCAAAGCAACACGCAGATCACATGTCCAAACCCAGGCGTTGTGTGAACAATGGACCCACCCATGATGCCCACAACAGAGTCAGGGAAACAGATGCTGTCCCCCACCTTTAGTGAAGCAAACTGCAAGGACACAGTCCCAAGTGACACAATTCCCTGACTGTAAGGGCCACACCTGGGTATCAGATGAGCAGTGGGCAGTGCACAATAGAGGGACATGGGTCCTGGACAACATGACTGCTGCACTGTGGCAGTTGAACCAGGCCAGAGGAGGGCACAAAGCATGTAATACAGAGTTCACAGTGCAGTCTTTGACTCACCCCTCCTTGCTGCTGTCTGGCCTTCAGCTGCCCATCCAGGTCTGGAAAGACCACCGCCAGGATCTGGAGCATGTGGGGGTCAGGGTCCGTGTTCCGCCCTCCTGCGAGGAGGCGACAGCTTCAGCTGGACCCGTGCAATCCTCCGGGTCCAGCCCCGAAGGTCCTGCCACCTCTTCTGGCAGTTGCGGATCCGGCGCTTGTAGACCCCCACGGACCGGACAGCCCGGACAATGTCCTTCCAGATTTCCTGCTTCCGATGGCATTAACCTGTGAGGATGACAAAGTGAAAAGGCCATTACCACACATGCAACATATCCGTGCATGACACAGTCGTATATACATGTCTCAAACACAGGGGCACATGATGTGCACAGGCAGTGCAAAGCTGACCATGGACAGTTTGCCAGACGTCACTACATGGTATCATTGCATGGGAAGTAAAACCATGTTCAAATGCACTGTCACTGCACCATACCTGTCCAGTGCAAGTCACTACACACTATGGGGGTGACAACTACTCAGTGAGCCTGCTAGCCAGTGGCGTGCAGACTCTCAGCCTTGCTAGTCACACAAAATGCACATTCAGAAAGGCAGTGCACAGAACACTCACCTGCTCCTCTGGTGTCCCATACAGCTTGCTGTACTGTGGAAGTAGGCTGTCCAGCAGGGCCTGGTTCTCTTCAAGGCTGAAGGCTGGGGCTCTCTCCACAGTACGTGCCATTGCAGGGTCCAGAGGGGCAGAGACAGCAGCAGTGCAGTGGCAGATGTCATCTTGGAGCATGTAGTGCAGGCAAGTGGGCTCTCAGGGGAACAGCCAGCAATATATATGTGCTGGAGAGGCAGATACTGTCCCTTGTGTCCAAAGTGATAGGTCCAAGTCGTTTGCATCTTCTGAATCTGGCCAATCCATGGAATAGCAGCACCAAAACACGCCCACAGCATCCTTCAAATCTTCAACTTCATGACATACATGATTTTGCAACATTGTTGTGGGTGACCAACTGATTTTCCAGCAACCGACTCGTTCAAAATTCGAAAACGCGTCCGTTGCCAGGCAAGCCCATTGTCAATGGGTGCGCACCGATCGGTCCATTGCGGTACAACGCGCACAGGGGTACAACGCGTACCCGCACACATTGAAAGCAATGGGCCGGCCGGAGGCACCGATCGGTCCATTGCAGTTCAACGCGCACAGGGGTACAACGCGTAGTACCCGCACACATTGAAAGCAATGGGCCGGCCGGAGGCACCGATCGGTCCATTGCTGTTCAACGCGCACAGGGGTACAATGCGTACCCGCACACATTGAAAGCAATGGGCCGGCCGGAGGCACCGATCGGTCCATTGCAGTTCAACGCGCACAGGGGTACAACGCGTACCCGCACACATTGAAAGCAATGGGCCGGCCGGAGGCACCGATCGGTCCATTGCTGTTCAACGCATCACTGTACATGTGACTGGCATATGTCAGCATGCCTGTCTCAGTTGGACATATGCCAGCCACAGATAGCTCCCAGGGAGTGAGGGGCACACCTACATCACGACAGCCTGTCCAAACCTTATCATAAGGCATGTAAGGCTGCATTTCCTATTGTGTGTATGTTGGTGTACATGTTGTCCTGTGGGTGTCACCTGTGGGCAGCCACCCCCAGGCTGTGCACGTGTTCATGGGGACAGGATCATGGGTGTTATGTGTACGTGACCACTGTGATGTGCAACTGTTCATATCTGTGCATGTGCCATGGTCACATTTCACAGTGGTGTATGTGTATGTCATGTCACATACCCCGTGAGTCCCATGTGGGACGGTATGTTTGAGCCAGGGTGTCCCAGTGGCACAATAGTGATGGTCCTCCACAGTCTTTGTGCATGTAGTGTTTACAATGTCTCTGATTTCATGTGCACAATGGGAGACAGTCTCCACATCCACGTTGTGTGTGCATGGACTCTGATGTTGTGCGTGTGTGTCACAGACGTCCATGTCTGTCCTGCCGTGGCAAGTGGGGCCACTACCTGTGGGGTTCATGGTTGTTTTGCTGTGGTGTATACATGATACTCCATGTAATGCCAGTGTCCATGTGGCATTACAGGGTCCCTGGGAATGTACCTGTCGTTGAGCTGTGGTGCCTGGGGCACATCTGTCCTCACATGTCACTGTGGGGGTTATTGTGACACGGCAGCAGGAGATGGGAACTGTGACACGGCCTCATGATATCCAATGGGCCAACCTGGGACAAATTGATGCCACCTGTAGGACCGTGTTGACAGATGTTGGCCATGTATGTACCATACATGTCCTTCCGGTACTGCACACTTCATGTAGTTGTGCCTCATAATGATGTATGTTGGGATCTTGAGTGTGTTCAATGCCGCATATGTGGGGTGACTGACAATCTTGCTTACTTCTCCTCTGCACTGCAGGGCTCCTGCTGTCCATCGGCCATTCCCAGACCTGGCAACGATGGTGGAACGGGACAGCATCCGACGGTACCGCTTCACCAGGCAGCTGATTGAGGATTTGGCAGTGCAGTTGTCCCCACATTTGCAGCCTGGCCGGCCGTATCCTACAGCGCTGACCCCCAAGGTGAAGGTGATGGCAGCCCTACACTTCTTTGCCACTGGTACCTTCCAACATACTGTGGCGACTGCTGGTGGGATGTCACAGACCATGTTCAGCCGTGTGCTCCGCGATGTTTTGGCGGCAATGTTGCTCTTCCTGAACCGGTACATCTATTTCCCTAGACTGCGACGACTCACTGACGTGAAGAGTGACTTTTATGCCCTGGGGAGGATGCCGCATGTCATTGGCTCCATTGATGGGACACATGTGGCTTTGGTACCACCACAGGCCCAGGAGCAGGCCTACAGGAACCGCAAGCACTACCACTCGGTCAATGCACTGGTGGTGTCTCTTGCAGACATGACCATCACACACGTGTGTGCCCGTTTCCCTGGTTCAGCACACGATGCCTTTGTGATGAGGAGTAGTCGCATCCCCAGGATGATGGCACAGATGCAGAACCAGCGTGCCTGGCTTGTCGGTGTGTACTGACTTTGTGCCATTGTGTGTGATCTGATCTGTAGTATTCCGCCCACTTTTCCAAGTCAGCTAATGTGCACTTGTCTGTCCATAGGTGACTCGGGATACCCCAACATGCCGTGGTTGCTGACACCCCTCAGGAACCCTGTGACACCTGCCCAGATGCGCTACAATGAGGCACATGGTCGGACCAGGAGAGTGATTGAGCGGACCTTTGGTCTCCTGAAGAGCCGCTTCCGCTGCCTGGACAAGACCGGAGGGTCCCTCCCATATGCCCCTGCGAAAGTGTGCAAGATTATCATCGTCTGCTGCATGCTTCACAACCTGGCAGTGCGGAAGGAGTTGCCTCTCATCCAGGATGACAATGACCAACATCCGCCACCTGTGGAGGATCCTGGCCTGGACCATGATGCCAGTGACGATGATGATGATGGTGATGGTGATGTCCGCACACAGCTCATCACCAACTTCTTTAGCTGAATGTGAGTATCCTGAGGTGTCATGTCAATGATGTGAGTTGGCATGATGTGTGGGTGGTGCTCTGGTGCTGTTGGAGTGTGTCCATGGGCTACTTAACTGGATGTGTGTTGCGATGTGTGGTGACAGGTGGGCTGTACTCCCCAACAGTGTTGACATGCTAACTTGGTTCTGGGTGGGTATCTTGTAACATGTATTGTGCATGAGTTTTGCTGTTCTGTCCTGTACTCCATTGCTTTTGACTGTGTGTCATTTCTGTCCTTCACAGGGTACTTTCAGATTCGTTTGGTCAACTGTGTCCACCGACGACGTGATTGCACATCCAGGCTGGTAGCTGTTGTGTCCCTACAGGTGATGTGCGCCACACCCATGGACTTCCTTCCGTCTACAGTTGTTGACTGTGTGCCCGCTGCCAGGTGGGGTTACCTTGCATCTGTAGTGGTTACGGCATGTTGCAACTGTGTAATAAACCTGTGCTTCACTTTGTGATGTGCGTTGTCTGTGGTCACACATTTGACTGCCATTTGCTTACTGCACCTGTGGGCTACTTGACTACAACTGGGAATGGGTGTGGTGTCTGTGCATTGCACCGTCTTCCCTGGCAACATCAGTGTAGGCAATGAGTCAGATGGCCTAGGTGTGTATGTGTCGTGTAGCCCTGGTGGTGTGTCTCCCTCATGTGTGTCACGTTGCCTGTACTCACATGCCTGTGTTGACTTGCTGTTGCTGTTCGCATACACAGTGTAATTTTGCAGTTCATCATCCCCATAACAGCACCCACGTTGGAATCACGACAGAGGCAAGTATGGTGTATTAGTGTGTTTATTGTGATACATTTGTGTTAATAGTGCATAGGATGGGTTGTGCTGTACATGAATCTTGCAATCCCAAGTTCCTAGGTGAATTGAAAGTCCGGGTAGACAGGATCCCCAGTATCGGGGCCACAGTTGTCTGACACATTGGTCCAACTTGTACTCCCCATGCAATGTGTGGAAGTAGTGTTGCCGTCAACAGGGTAAACAGTCTGTGCACAAAGGCGAACATCCAGAACAGGTTCAGGCTTCCTGGGAGTTGCGCTTGGCCATCGGCCTCTCACTTTTCCCTCCTCGGACGACCCCTCTTCTTGGGGGGCCCTCAAGTGCAGGCTGCTGCGGTGCAGGGGACTCTCCGCCAGAGTCCTCCTCCCTCCCTGTGGCAGTTGCAGTTTGTTCGGCACCAGATGTTGTTGGCACACAGGGAGGTGTGGACTGGTTGCTGTTCATCTGGCGGAGGCATTGTAAAATGTCCCTGTGCACCGCCGTCATCTCATGCAGTGCATCCCACTTGGACTCCACGCGGACATGTGTGAGTCCACACGGGACATGTGTGACTCCACGTGGGACATGTGGGAGTCCAAGCGGGCATGATGGGCAGCCTGCTGCTGTTTAATGTCTCTGAGGAGCCCCACTACCTGGCTGAGCTCTCCGGTGCTTGACTGGTACGCATCAGCTATGCGTACCAGTTGTGGGTCGTCATGCACACCAGCAACGTCTGCAAGCAGCGACCTCTGTCTCCCACTCCTCCCACCACCCCTGCTGACATGTGCAGTGTGTGCAGTGGCACGCACAGATAACCCTGGTCCACCTTGGGGGTTGGTGGTGGTGGTGGTGTCCATGGCCCCAGGTTGGTCCAGGGTCACTGTGCTGGTGTTGCTCCTTATTCTGTCCATGTCGGCAGGGATGGTATTCGTGGTGACAGTCGTTGTAGGGGTGGGTGCAGGGGGTGCAGCTGGTGGTCCTGCTGGTGCTGCAGCTGGTGGTCCTGCTGGTGCTGCAAGTTGACTTGCACCGGATGTGCCAGGTTGTTCTTCATCGTCCGAGGAGGACAGAGGCTGTACGACGCCAGTGAGCTCGGCATCCTCTTGAGCCTGGGACTGGGACTCCTCAGCGTCTGCTGCTGTGTCCCCATCATCACCTGTTTTTGGGAGACACAAACAATGTATGTCATGTTTCTGCAGGCATCAATGGTTGACACACATGACAGTTGTGACTGTGCCTCTGGGTGCGGGCCTGTACATTGCATTGTCCTAAGTCGTCACAGTCAGGGGTTGATATTGGTGTGGCACATTGTCCTGCATTATTTGGGCATTTCTATGTATTTTCTGGGGTGTGAACATGGTCTGCATTGGTTGTGTTTGGTTGACAGCCGGCCCTCCTTCCCACCCACCCAGCCAGTCAGTTATCCCACCATGGAACGTGCTTGCGTTGCAGGGAGTGTAAGGTGTCTCTCAGGATGTCAGTCAGTGGTGTCCTGCTGTTTGTTGGTGCACAGTTGGCAGCAGGGCCTTGTGCTCCCCACAGCAGTAGCCAGTGTCAGCCATCTTGTGAGTCCTTCTCCACTCCCTGTGATGTGAGCATGGTTCAGGGTGGTGTTGATGGGCCAGTTGTGAGGCTGAGCAATGTCTGTGACTACGACTCCCATCATGCTATTGCCTCCACCCCCTTCCCAGCATGCCCATGCTTCCTTCCTTTTGACTCTGCTTCCCTGTGGGGTGGGCTGGCTGTGCTGACAGGATGGCTGGGAGTGTTGTCCTGGCAGTTGTTTGGCTAAGAGTCCCAAGAGTGTCCCTGTGCTTCACACAACATAACCCAGGGTGGTGGTGCTTTGTGGGATCTTGTGTTAGGATGGGGGCATTGCATTCTACCAGGTGGGTTCTGTGGAGTTTGTGTTGGGGTGTGTGTGAGGGGAGGTGCTTGTGACTATGGTCAGTGCTGCAAGTCCCCCTTCGCACCCAGCTAGCCAGATATCCCACCATGGAACGTGCTTGCATTGCAGGGAGTGTAAGTTGTCTCTCAGGATGTCAGTCAGTGGTGTCCTGCTGTTTGTTGGTGCACAGTTGGCAGCAGGGCCTTGTGCTCCCCACAGCAGTAGCCAGTGTCAGCCATCTTGTGAGTACTTCTCCACTCCCTGTGATGTG